>CALNHX010001399.1:0-229016 GCA_940337035.1 Agriotes lineatus
ATTATATTTTTTAATCTGTTGTTCAATAGAGTAGCCAAGATTTTGTACGCTACATTCAGTAGGGAAATTGGTCTATAGTTTTCGCAAAGTTGTTTTTCGCCTTTCTTGTGAATTGGGACTATCAAGGCTTCTCCCCACTCTGTCGGCATTTTATGTGTATTCCATATCTGTGTTATAAGGTCCAGCATTTTGTTATTCAGCCATTTTCCCCCATACTTCAATAGTTCTGACTGAATTTCATCAGTTCCTGGGCTTTTATTATTTCTTAACTTATTTATAATTGCTGTAATCTCTTCCAAAGTGGGCTTGTTGTTTTCCAACTCTGCTGAATTGTCAGCTACCTCATCTTCTAGTTTATCACCTCCCGCCTCTCTTTGGTCTTGTTCTACCTCTGTAATTTCCATATAATGTTCTCTCCATCTTTGTGCTATTTGTTTTTCTCCAGATATAAGGTCGCCTTGCTTGCTTTTCAGAAATATCTGCTTGCCTTGGTACTTCCTTTTACTGGTATAGATTTTCTTGTAAAAATTTTTTATGTCTCTCCTGTTATAATCATCTTCTATTCCTTTTATAAGTTCCAAGTAATATCTTCTTTTTTTCTTTCTGTATAATTTTTTGAGGTCTTTTCTCTTCGTTTTAACGTCATCGCTTTGCATTTGATTTTGGCTCATTGCTTTTTGTTTGATTATTTGTAACTCTTGCAGAGCCTTCACACATTCTTCATCAAACCAAGGGCTTTTCTTCTGACTTGTGTTTTGTAAATTTTCCTTTGCTGTTTGTTTCAGGACAGTTTTAATTTCTACCCAGGATTTTTCTACATCTTCTGATACTCTTAGTTTGGATATTTCTGTGTTGATTTTGTTTTCATACATGTTTCTAACTTCCTCATTTTCATGTAACTGTAATTGTAATTTTTCTATACCTTTTTTGTTTATTCTGGGTTTGTGATTGACCTTAGCTTTTATAACTGCTTTCACCAGGTAATGGTTTGATGCTATTTCTGCTCCCCTACGGCATTTGATATCATAAACTATACTTTGATGCTTTTCTTCAATTAATAAATGATCAATTTGATTTACTGTAGAGCCATTGGGGTGTAGCCAAGTTCCTTTATAAATTTCTTTATTTGCCTTCACTGTTGACATTAATCTTAGGTTTTTGCTAATTGAAAATTGAATCAGCCTATGGCCATTATCATTGGTTTCCAAGTGCTTGCTATGTCTTCCTGCAACCGATCTATATTGTTCTTCTTGGCCAACTTTGGCATTAAAATCTCCAATTAGAATTTTAATATCATATTTTGGGATAGCATCATAAAGTTGCTCTAGCTCTTCATAAAATTTGTCTTTGTCTTCTTCTACTGTGTCTTCGGTCGGGGAGTGTATGTTTATTATGGTAAATTTCCTTATTGGTCCTTTTATTCTGATGTGGCTAAGTCTTTCGCTCTTAACATTAAAATCTATTATGCTTTCTATTCTTGTCTTTGCAATCATAAACCCTGTACTTAATCTGTTCTGTTTTGCCCCTCCATTTACAAATATGTAATCTTTTAACTCAATCTCTGCTTTATCTCTTAAGTTTGTTTCTTGAAGTGCCAAAAAATCGATTCGATATAATTTGCATTGATTTTCTAACTGTTTCAGCGCTCCTTCATAGTTTAACCCAGTAACATTCCATGTACCAATTATAAATTTTTCTTTTTGTACTTTGTTCGTTTCTGTGGTTAATTTTTCATGTTCTAAATTCTTGTTCTTGTTTTTTTGTTTTCTTTCGTATGCCATTTTCATTGCCTGGTCTGTTACCTTGAGACTGTCCAAAGTATTTGTCACTATTCGTTTTTTGACTCCCTTTGGTGTTCCGTTAAGATAAGCTTCTCTGTGTCCTTGTCCCATGTATAAACCTGATTGTTTATATATAGTTTTTGGTATGCTATACGTATGCGATCACCTTCTTTCCTTTCTTGAGTTGCTGTTCTTTTTATTTCGTTTTGCACTTCCAGTTCTTTTTCTGTTAAGTCATTTTCTATCACTATTTTGGAGCCCCTTAATTTATTTTTCTGTTTCATTACTTTCATTTTTTCCTCCCAGCTACTCAATTTAACTATTACAATTTGTTTGCTTTTGTCTTTTCCCACTTTAAAGACATCCTGAATTTTTGGTTGAATTTGTAGTTTCGTTACCATTAAATTTTCTACACTTTCTCTTACATCTTGTTCATGCAGGCCTTTTATTACAATGTTCAGTTTTTTCTTTTCTTTTTCCATATTATCTAATTTATTTTCCAGTTTCGTGATTTTGTGTTCCAGTTCTGTCCTTTCAAGTTTCCATTTTTCTTGTTCTTTTTTCCACCCTTCCTTCACTTTCCGGAATTCTTCCATCAGCTCTTCATTTTTCTTTGAGAATTCTAGTTTTAACTCGGTCTTCATTTCTTCTAACTTTTTTAACACTGTTTCCATATCGTCTGCCTTATTTAGCTCTTGTTGAGTTGCTACACTTGCAGTAATGAAAGTTTGTTTTTGTTGACTTTTCGTCGGGATCCTTGGAATTTTCGGATTTCTTTGGGAAATTATCTGTTCTAATTCCCACTTTTCGAATTTTTCGGGGTTATCACTTTGTCTTTTCCTTTTTATTATTTCTTTACTGCTAGGTACGCTGTTTGCTCTTTGTCGGAAACTGTTTCCTTGATTTTCCGACATCAATTTGTAAATCTGTGATTTAGGGATAAGTTGTGACGTCTGGCAACGCCGCTCGAATTTTGTGCGAAGTGGCAACCGCGCATTAATTTCCAAACTTTTGAAGCTTAACCTCACTTTTCCGTCGTATGTGTTGCAGTTTATTTATAAAGTTTATTATTTCAATTTTACAGAAACATTTATCCTTCACCAGATCCCCTGTTTTGTACTTACAGGTTAAGACACTTTACTTTAATTAAATTGCTCAATAAGGGTTAAAATTTAACTAAACTTATTGGAGCTATCTTTCACTATCTCAATTCACTACCTATTCCCGGGAAAAAAAATGACCTGCACCTATTTGAATTAATAAATCGTTATTGAGCAGATTTAAACTTACGTTATGGATGTTTCTAAGTTGAGCTTTGGAGCAGCACAGCAAGAACCAGCTTGTGCTACTACAATGCTTTCACATATTTTGCACTTGAACATAATCCTTAGGGAACGAAGATATAGTTGCACTGTTCGTGCCCAAACCAATACATTACAAGGAATTAGATCGCCCCAACCTAGAAAGACATACTTTTCACATTCACGTCCTGGATGGCTACTCCTAAAAATTCATTCAATTAGTCATTTCTCTCAAAAGCTTTATTCAGTTCCTACAAATTAGCAGTGTTGAATGGTATGGCAGGTTCATAGCTGAGCACTTCCAATGTCGTCATCGATGATGATTTTAGGTACTTCTTTTTCTGTGGCAAAGCGTTTCTAACATGAACTCTCATGTACGGTATTAAACCAAGTGGAATTTGTAGATTTTCCCAATTGTTTAAATACAACAGCAAATTGTGTTCTTGGGTGTCATCCATAAATATTAAGGTATGAGTATGTGTACCTACAATGTATATACTTTGATATAATTTGCTTTGAAATTGGTTAACTGACGCTGTACTTCCAGACTTTTGTGGATTTTTTTCTTATTTTTCAATAGCAGGTAAGTCATCTCTTAACAATACATTTCCTTAGGTTGGTAGTGTAAGAATTTAAAAAAATGGTGTGGCATGCCATATTAGGTTGAAGCAGCGTTCCACACTTTCTCTACAGTTTGAATTTGACCCCGTGCGATTTTCTTTAATCCCTAGGCATAAGGAGTATCTTAAGGGCAACCGATACCAGATGGACGCCGAAGTTACGAAAGGAATTCTTCATCAATGCTGGGAGACACGTATAGAACAAAACTTGTACATTACTTTTTAGTTTTTTAATGTATCTCCATTGGAAGCCACTTTACTGAGATGGAAGGGTTATTTATCAGCTCAACTTTGTACCTTACATATTTATTTATATATTTTTCTAGTCATTATTTTTCCCTTTTTCGGTAAAGGGAAAATATTGCACTAGTTTTTACAGTTTACAGGTAATGTTACGAGGGTTGTTTCAAAATTAAGTTACACATTTTTTTTTAAATTCAAAAAACGTTAAAAAATGTTAAAAAGGTATATTTTGAAGAGTACATTTAATAGTTACTTTTCTACATCATCTTGAATCTCAATACATTTTCGGTACCGTGATAACTAGAGACTGGATTTATATGCAGTAAAAAACCGCAATATAAGTTGTTTTTATGCGCTTAAAAAGTATCAATATATATACTGTGAAAATGTTCAAATGTAGTAATATAAATGCGAGTAAATAAAAAAATATGCTGAAACAAAAATTTTATTATTTTCCACATTTTAAATATTATTTTCATATGCGTAGATATTAGTGATTTATTAACATTCTAGTTATAGTATAGTATAGTAAAATAAATATTTTATTTAACACTAAATTGAATTGCAATAAATGACAAGAAGTTTGTTGATATTGTCAACTGTAAAATTGTGACGCTTGTCTGAAAGAATATTTTTATACATAGAAAAAGATCGCTCCCATGTCACATGACGTGATAGGAGCGTATTTCATTAAAGATATTTCTGTGGGGTTCATTTCAAAATTCTCGATGGCGATTCCCCGCAAAACCGCACAAATATTTTTCATTTTTTCATACCCCGGATTTCGACTCAAAACATTTTCAAGTTTGGTTACCATTTTATTGTCTATAGCGCAGGAACCAATTTTATTTGTTTGCAAAATTTTCGGTTATTTTCAGAGGGTCAGTTAAGAACATCTGAGAGGTTTCCATCTCCTTTATTGCAGATGATAATTCTGAAAAATGCGTTTTAATAAAAGCCAATTGTTGAGGAACAATCTTATTCGAAAAACATTCTTTCCAATTTTTAAGAGCTGCCGATTCATCTCCAAAATCAAGAAAACAATTTTTGAGTGGCTCAAAATTATTTGCATAAAACACTGCAGCATCAAGCCATGTACCCCATCTTGTAATAATGGGCTCAGGTGGTAACGGCAAATCAGGAGCAATTTCCCGGTAATGTTACACTCGCAACGGAGCCTTCAAAAATGTTTTTGCCATCGTTGACAAAACGAGCAATAGTTGAATGATTGGTTTTTTTCAATGCTGCAGTGTGAAGGAGGTAAGACACTGGTGGTTCGGTGTCACTTAATACTCCAACGAGTATGTTTGCAATATAACGCCCACATGCATCTGTAGTTTCATCCACCACAAAATAAATGCTGTTGTTGCCAATTTTCTCTTTTATAGTATTAAGGCGCTCGTGGTAACATTTACTTAAATAATTTTTGCGCAGCGTCGATTCATTTGGGATGTGCCGATTACAATCTTCACGTGTTCTATATGTGCATCCCAATTTAAGTTGCTGTCAATTATTAATCCCAGATATTTATAACTGTCTACAAGCTTCAATGATTCGCTTTCTACTTTTATTACAGGAATATCTGTTTTTAGATTTTTCCGATTAAACTGCATGTATACCGTCTTTTTAATATTTATCTCTAACTTATTTATATATATATATTTCTTAGATCTTCATTTATTTCTCCCTCTAACTGGTTGCTGCTAACTCCATTATATACTAACACAGTGTCATCTGCAAACATAAAGTAGCGACCTTTCAATTTCGCTTGCATCAGACTTTGTACGTATAGTAAATATAGGATCGGTCCTAGTACAGACCCTTGCGGTACTCCTGTCTTCACCTGTACTTGATTACTTTGGACTCATCTATTTCTGTACATTGCATTCTGTCAGTTAGATACGATTTCATCATTTCATAAGCTAAGCCTCTAAATCCTATCCTTTCCAATTTATGAAGTAAAATACCATGGTTAACCATATCAAACGCCTTTTGCAAATCAATATAAACTGCAATTACAATTTTTTTATTTTCCATTTCGTTATTTACATGTTTTAGGTAATCTACCACGGCACTTTGCGTACTACTTTTGGCCTGGAAGCCATATTGATGCTTATCAAATTTAACTTTCTTATTCAAATAGTCCAATACTTTCTTTTTCAGTATTTTTTTCCATTATTTTTGAAAATACACTTAAAAGTGAAATAGGTCGATAGTTTGATAGTTCTCCTTCACTTCCTCCTTTGTGTATGGGGATCACCTTTGCTTTTTTCAAAACACTTGGAAAATTTCCCGAGGAAATACAGTTATTGATTATAATTATCAATCTATCCTTTATAATATCATAAACATCTTTAATGTCCTTCACAGTTAAGCCATCCATGCCAGCCGCTGAGTGGACTGCTATTTCACTTATTGCTTCTTTCAATTCTTCTTCTGTACATGAACCTAAGAATATAGTTTCGCCAGTATTTATTTCTTGGCTATTTGTATTCACATTCGCAGTTGTATTGTGTTGGCTACCTATATTTACAAAGTAGTTATTTGTTTACTATTTCTTTTCCATTCTCTGTTATCATAATTTGTTTCTTTGTAACTTGCTTATTCTTCCTTAGGATTTGATTTAAATTATTCCATATTTTCCGTGGATCTGTCCCTGCTTTAGTTATAGCATTTTCAATATAAGTTTTCTTTAGTGTTTTTGCTTTTTTGTTTACCAATCTTTTTAATTCCTCAAACTGTTCCTTTAATGCTTCATTTTCAGGGTTTTTTCTCCACCTTACATACATTTTTATCTCTGCTCTTCATCAACTCCTTCATTTCTATATTCATCCAGTTATTGTTATTAATTACTTTTATTTTGATCTGATTTTGTGACCTTTTTTTTGCTTCACTTAGACTCTCCACTGAGGTCTCAAAATTGTTTATATTTTCATTATGAACAACTTGCTCAACATAATTTCGGAAGGTTTCCGTATTAAATCGGGTTTTTAATAACCATTTTTTCTTACTTAACTTTATATTTTTTACATTTACAAGCAAAATTTTATGATCAGTAATTGGCGTATCCAACAGTTTTATCCCACATTCTATACTTTTATTCGTTATTACATGATCAATTACAGTCTTAGCACTTTCAGTTACTCTGGTTGCACTATTTTCATCTACACTATTTTGCAATGTGAACCCGTTCATTTCTATAATGTTTTTGTAATTTCTAACCTCATTCTCATTCTTTAGTAGATTTATATTAAGTCACCATTATTATAGTTTTTTTTCGATGTAACTCTTCCATTTCTTCATTGATAAATTCTATTACATTGTTGACCGGCACTGAAGGTGGTCGATAAATGCCAACTAGGTGACATTTTTGTTTCTGCAGTTCAACCGTGACACACTCACAATCTTCAAATGTGCCAGTGAGCTTCTGAATTAGCTTGTACTGAATATCCTCCCTAATATATAGTGCTACCCCACCCCCTCTTCCGCTATTTCTGCAGGCATGTATTGCATTAAATCCCTTAATATTAAAATACTGAGTTTCACTAGTATATAGCCACGATTCTGTCAAAATTATCACTTGTACACTTGGTTTATATTTTCGACATAATAAGTTATTTCGTCGATCTTATCACGCACACTTCTAATATTAACATAAAATAAATTTAATTCTTCTATCCCCCCGAATTTTAATTAAAACCCCACTTAATGTTTACTTAGGTACTTTGTGAGTTATTAGTTTACACTGCGTAAATCAATACTGTTTTTTATTCTTATTGCCCGATCACCTTCTGTTTTTTTATATAAATTTACCATTTACAACAATAAGCAAACTTGTAGCCTTTCTCTTTCTTGAAGTCTCTAGCCTGCTTAAACAGTAACTGATTTTCTTTCGTTAAATCTTCATTAAGATATATTTGCTTATTTGGCCCTTCTAGTCTACAATCTTTTAGTGTATAGGCTTCCTTTGTGCCTCCTACTTTTAAGTAATTTTTGTTTTAACTCATTTTTGGCACATTTCAACATAATGTTTTCTCCAATCCTGTAACATTCCTCTATTTCTTCAATTCTTGTTTCTGCATCTATTGCTTTTAAGATCGATTGTACTACTTCGGTTGTATTTTTATTTGGTTGAACTGAGGGCCCCTGTAATAATCAGATTGTTAATTTTATCGTTTTGTTCCATGTTACTGACTTTATCTTCTAAAATATACACTTTCTCTTTCAAGATATCATATTCTACTTTTAACGCTTGGCATGTTTTCCTTGTTTCCTCATATTCTTTTTTTTTGTGCTTCAAACGCTTCTTCCATAAATTTCATGCTATCCTTCAATTCCTGTATTTCCTTTTTATACATAACTTTGGTCTCCTTCTTAAACTGTTCAAATTCTTTCCTCATTCCTTCCATAATTTTGTAATTAATAAGGAATCTTCTTTTTGGTTTGCCATCCGACCTAACCTCACTTTCTCTTCCAGAACAGCATTTAATTATATTATCACTATCCATTACTTTTGCTTGGATTCACAGCTTCTATGGAAGTAAGACTTACAAATCTTACATTCAAACACCTCACTTACTGGTTTTTTACAGTATTTACACTGTTTACTCATGTTTTCTCAAGCTTTGTTTATACAAGCACATTGACCATTCTTTGAACACATTGGAAGTTGTTGGGGCAGTAAGAAGGTGTGCAGAAAATCTGAACAGGAAAACAAGAAGAATGCTGTATAATGCATATATTGAAACTCATCTGAGATATCTTTTAATTGCGTGGGGTAATGCTGTTCCAACAACATTAAAAAACTACAAGTGGTTCAAAATAAAGCAGTGAGAGTGATATTTAATAGCCCCTATAATCATCATACTGAAGAAATCTATAAAACAAATGAATTGACAAATTTAACGACTTTACTAAAAATCGAACAATGCAAGTTAATTTATAAAGTACAGTGTGGTTAATGAAAACTGAATTTGAGTTGAAGAGAGTGGAAGGTCATGAGTATGGTACCCGCATCAGGAGAAAATATCAACTAGCACGACCGCGAACGAACCTGGGAATAAGCGAAAGTTTTTATAGTGCCATAATAGTAATTTACGATTCAAGTAATGTTATCAAGCTTTTTACATTACGAGAGAATAGTTTGAATGAACGAGCGACGTTAGGAGCGAGTTCTTTAAAATTCTCGAGTAATGTAGAAAGCAGATAACGTTACGTATATCGTAACACGGTTTATTTTATCCTAAAATACTAATCTTTTAAAAAAATAGGAAAAATGGTTATTAATGACACTTACAACAGCGAGTGGTGGTATCATTAGTAAGATAAAAACTCAAAACTGTATTGTTGGTAGCACTGTCAGGTTATGTTAAATTTGAGATTTTCAGGTTAAGTTTTGCGTCAGTTTGTGTCAAATAACAAACAAAACGTAACCTACTAAAATTGAATTTGACATAGACTGACAATACACTTCAGTGCTGTCAACATGTGATTAAATGCTAATAAAGTATCGTTATGTTATTTTTCTTAACAACACTAGTGCTGTTAAATGCATCTTAACGCAACTAGTTGCTAAGGAGTTATTGTCATAATAACATAATAGGATAAAATAAAAACGTTTAACCAATTACCAGACTCTATTGTTAATTTAAATAACTATTACAGTTTTATCAATCAATCAAGAGTTTATTTTGCATCGAGTAACATCTGCAATTAATTTATTATATACATTACTTACCTATATATTTAGATTGGTACAAAAATTTATTTATTTATTTTGTAACTTTTGTTTTACTTATGTTATACTTTGAACATATGGAATGTGTTTTCAATGTATCTATGTAGGCTCCGGTACCAGCTGGTTTGCTGTTTTGGAGTCAAAATAAACAGTTAAAAAAAAAAAAATTTACAAAAATGTCCGAAAGGCCGGTTGTTCTAATTTGTACCACGGTATATTCAATTGAGCCATAGTATTACATAGATCGAAGAAAAACTCATTTCCCAATTCACCAGCTTGCTGTGAGTTACTGGCTAGCGTAGAAATGAAAGTCTGGTGAAGTTTGCCAAACGATTTCTTCTCTGACTCCCTATGAAGCTATGTCGATAAATGCTGGTCAATCTGATATTTTTGATTTGACGTAACCTAAAATGACCAACATTTAAAAATTGCTTTTCTAATAGTAAAATTATTAAAGTAGTACCTGTTTTGAGCAGGTGTTGCAGAAGACGACTTTTCCATCAGTAGTTAGATGATTGGAGACTTTAATCCACTTTCTCAGTAAATCCGCTTTAGACCCCACTTTTGGCATAATTAGGAGGTTTATTATTAGACGCCATAGAGAGGATAGCCTCTTTGAAATGGAATTGGACAGGGCACGTTGCGAGGTTCAAAGACGACCGCTGGACCACAAAGATGGTAGAGTGGAGACCAAGACAGGATGCACTTAGAAGCAGAGGCCATCCTCCGACTAGATGGCACGATGATTTGAGACGTATCCACTCGAACTGGATGCAAGCTGCTCAAGACAGAAAGTTATGGAAGCAATCAAGGGAGGCCTATGTCCAGCAGTGGACTTTAGTGGCTGGTTGATACTGATGTAAAAGAACTCGATTTGTAGCTGCAGCCGCTTCTAATGTATTCGCAAGTCAGGGTGCAGTGCTACTGAGAAAATCAAGCAGTCGACATACTTAGAGCGCCATCTAGATCGATGGTCAGGTCAGGTGGTTTGACTCAGTACTTGGACAAAATGTTTCGCTCAACCAAAACCGTATTGGCAACGAAAAAAAAATATGCATGCTTTTTTCACTACAGATAGAGAATTTAGCGAAAATATTGATTAAATATGCGGTCATGTGCAATTATATGGGCAATATTTTTTTATGCGGTAAAAAGTCAAAATATTAAGTTATATGCAAAATAAAACTTGGTATTTAGTTTTCTTTTGAAGAAAAACGGATAGTTTCAATTCACCAGCTGCATCTAGCTCGGCAAATAAAACGTAAAAAATTGTAAATCCGGTCTCTAGTAATAAGTTTTTTTAATTCAGTCTCAAACCACTCTCCCGCTAAACTGGCTAGGGCGTGGAACCCATCTTGCACACACTTTTGATAGCCGCAGATCCTCAGAAATGATCCTGTGAAGTGTTGCAAGGCGTATTTCAATATTCGGAGAAAGTTGAGAAAGAATTTCATCAAGTGTAAGACGCCGATCGGTGTTCATGACCCTTCGGACTGCTTCGACAATATTCGAAACGCGGGAAGTGGAAGATCGGCTCCTTCGTCGTTTATCGTGTAACGTTGTTCTCCCTTCAATGAATGATTGACGCCAACGAGAAACCAATGGCCTTGACAGAACGTTTTCAACGTACACACTGCACAATTCGCGATGAATTTCAGTCGCTCTTTTATTTTTTGCCATAAAAAACTAGTAACAGCACGAACTTTGCAATCGCCGGTAGGCTCAAGTGGAGTCTCCATGGTTGGTGGCGCGTTACTGTCCGAGTGGTAAAGGTGGGCGCATAGGAATTTTACAGTGTTGCCACTATACCCTGACAATGGTTCTCTGCAACTCCCGGACTTTTTCCGACTACTGCGCGAATTTAATAAAAATAGTGTAATTTAATTTTGAAACAACCCTCGTACAATACTTCATGATTTTGTTGTTTTTCATAATCTCTTGAATTTTTTTAATGCAGTGAAACCTCTCCATAACGACACCCATGGGTAATAGTACGGGAGCCAGTGAACTTTTTTGTTACATCATTGGGCTCACGGCTAAATTAAACTTCATGAATTAGTTTTTGTGCTGATGTAAACAAAAACCGATTTCTGCAATCCCGAATCCGGGGATAACATTAAGGGTTGCGCTGTGAAAGTTGTCGTAATTGACGACTATTTCACGTCATTTTTAAATGCAAAATACAAATTGCCATCAAAAGTTTAATTAACACATAGCAATAAAATATATTTCTGCAATGTGGAATCGGGGGATAACCCCTTCTGCAGAGAGGGTGAATATGTAGGGTTGAAGTTGTGAAAAATTTTATAAGATAAATAAAAATTCTTTTTGCATGCACTAGTGCGAACATTAAACATTACAAAAATGATATTCTGCATAACAAACTCTGGGGTCATGACTTTCTGCAAGCGCCTCAAAAGTAACTTGTCGCGAGCCGTCAAATGCTTGCGCCGAGTCAATTTCACGTTATTATATTCAACAAATCAATGCGATTTGTACAACAATAAATATACACGAATTTTTTTTACTATTCTGAATTTTCTCAAGCATGTTGTTATCATGTTTCTCAAGTGCTATCAACATTACCTCTTTACACAAAATAGTACAATTTCCACAAATTAATGTAATAAACACGACCTTTAGAACGTTTACGAGATAAACTACAAAAAAGGCATGATCGAGGAACCGTAGATGCTTCCGAAAAGCTCGTCTCGATGTCTGTTTCGAAGTCTACTGGATCAGAAACTTCTTCAAGAGCAACTAACGATGAAGTGGTACTCTCCTGTGTTGTATTAAGATGTTTTTCAGTGCTGCTCTGGATTTCAGCAGCCTGACTGTGATCTCTGGAAAGATATTTTGATGGAATGTACAAATCTTTTCATTGTAATTTTTTAGTTTAGTTGCCAGCAGATGATTTTTTGTGTAATCGGAGAGAAAAAGTGGGGGACTTTTTATCCGCAAAATAGGGCACGCTCACCCTGACAATCGTTAAAAACAAGCTAAAGGCCTCGGCTCGAATGCGCTCAGGGAGATGGGCGTGGTTCAAAACGGTACACGGCAGGGCAAGCGTGTTGAGGTATATACAAGGTATAAAGAAATGGGTGCCACCAGATCCAACTCAAGATACCCACGTTCAACCGGACCTGGAGGGTTAAACGAAGCGGGAAGTACTCAAATAACTATTTTGGAAATCCTAGTGCAGCGACAGATACAAACACCTACCTGGAATGCTCGTCCGCCAGGTCCCGGCCTCACCTTACAATGATCGTAACACAGTGACACAGTCCCCCTGTAAACAAACATGCACAAGACGCAAAAAGGCAAAGAATAAGACTGTTCGGTAAATACATCTATTGGCCACACCAAGTGACCTACCAAACACCATACAAAAATACAGGTATATTCGGCATCTATGCCGGCTCGTAAGAATGGCTTATAAGGTACGCCCAGCTGGGAGGCGCGTTAACTAAAGGTTTCGGCGCATAGCTGAGCCGAACAACAAATTCAGGCCGAAAGAGGTGAAACGTCGATTTAGGCCTCAACAGGCATGACGCGCAAGTGCAAAGCCTGAACTTGGGTTTGAGTCACCAGACTCACTTACAGTGAAATATCTAAGAATAACAAACATGAACGGTTAATCTACACAAACAAAGCTGTCTGCCAGCGCAAAATATTAGAACACTATGTTAAATTTTATTACTTATAAACTAAATCTCCCGCGATTGAAAACAATTTCGAAAAATTCCTGAAGTTTGTTCATAAACATAAAATACAGAATTTTGATCATTTTTGTTTTCTGTTTTTGCGTTTTGAAATGTTGTTAAAAAGTAGAACATAAATTCTTAAATTTGTGTATATTTATTGTGAGAAATTATTGTTGTGCAAATCGCATTGATTTGTTGAATATAATAAAGTGAAATTGACTTGGCACGAACATTTGACGGCGCGCGACAAGTTACTTTTGAGGCGCTTGCAGAAAGTCATGACCCCGGAGTTTGTTATGCAGAATATCATTTTTGTAATGTTTAATGTTCGCACTAGTGCATGCAAAAAGAATTTTTCATTTATCTTATGAAATTTTTCACAACTTCAACCCTACATATTCACCTTCTTTGCAGAAGGGGTTATCCCCGGATTCCACATTGCAGAAACATATTTTATTGCTCTGTGTTAATCAAAGTTTTGATGGGAACTTGTATTTTGCATTAAAAAATGACATAAAATAGTTGTTAATTGTGACAACTTTCACATCACAACCCTAAATGTTATCCACGGATTTATGATTGCAGAAATCAGTTTTCGTTTACATTTGCACAAAAACTAATTCATGAAGTATAATTTAGCCGTTTACCTTACGACGTAACAAAAAGTTCACTGGCTCCCGGACTATAATCTAAAACTGTCCGTTGTAGAGAGGTATTCGTTATTCAGACGTTTTTTTAACCATATCCTCCCTACAGATCTACAGTTTTGTACACTTAAAACCTTCTGTTATGTAGAAGTGTCCGCTATTGAGACGTATCCGTTAAGAGAGATTAACACATATAAATTTAAGAACAAATGCAGTAGAAAGACAGCAATATTGAAATATTCTTAACTGCGTGCTTTTACAGTGTCGTTAATAAATGATCAATTACAGCAGTAACTGTACTAAATTAAAAGACAGGTTTTATACATGTTTTTTATATATTTTTTTGCATTTTCAGTAAACGCGGATGTACCTATTTTTATTTACTGTCGACCTGCGTTCATTCACTGAGCAGTTAACTCCGAGCGTGCCCCGTTCTCTGCTCCTGGTTAACGAGCGTGGGAGAGTGAAATAAGTTAAAAATGATTTTTTTTGGAATGTACCGTTCACCCCATCCCTACAGCAGTTGCAGCATGACTTTAAACTTTCTCTCAAGTAAGACCGCCCAACATGTAGTTAGATTAAACCTAACATAATAATAAAACAATTTCGTAATCTATTTTTATTCTAAAAGTTTCAGTGCGAAATGTTAGAAGGCGAAATGTATAAAGATGAAACAATGCAGGCCAATCGGGAGGACATGCTTACAGTTACTTAGTAAATTTGATTTCTCTAATTCAATATTAAATTGATACTTTTTGCAAAACCAATGAAATAAATTAGAAAAATCAAATTTACCAAGAAACGATTAGAAATAGCAAAAAATTTGAAGAAACGCTTTCTGTCTAGAATTGAACGGCTTACCTTAAAATGACATCAACATATATAGCATTGATTACCCATATCTCCGCCACTAAGATTAATTGAACTGCTCAAAATTGGCTAAAAATTGCCACCCTGAAATATTTTGACGTATTTAAGTTACACTACGACCATGTTATACCCCCCTTTTCTTCTTTATTTTTGAAGATAAATTTTTGAAACTTGGTACATCGTATGTACTGAATAAATGTCACTTCTTGACATATACAGGGTGGGCCATTTTAATCGACGCATCCGAATATCTTCGTTGATAAGCCGAACAAAAGAAATTGTGCAGACAAAAGTTATTCAGGACGATGGGGGTCATTTGACTGTACGAATAACTTTGACCTTGGCGTCAACTTTCAAGGTCCTTTGAAGGTCAAAATTATTTTTTTTAATGGGACCCCTATTTTTGACACCGGATTCGGAAAGAGCGGAAAATTTTATGTCCAAAATGATAGTTTATAACTCGTTGGAGTGACCTTGAAAAGGTCAAATCAAGGTTAAATGTTGAAAATTCGTCCAGAAGCTGTTTTTTCGAATTTGGATGATTTAAGGGCGAAAAAATATTTGAGTAGACTTAAGGGACAATAACCTTGACCACCTTGTCCTTTAGGTCAACTGTGATGGTCATTCGAAGGTCAAAGTGTTTTTTTTTTTTAATAAAAAATCTTACTATTTGCAATAATTGTATTTTAATTCAAAATTAAAATTCGGGCATAAAAGGGAATTTGGGGCTTCATTTTTATCAAAATACAATTATTACATAAATAAAGTCTAAAATAAATGTACATTTTAAATAATTAATATTTAAATTATGCAAGATGTATTGAAAGAAATCTTATTTAAATTACATTTATTACAAACAATTAAAACTTACACTAATTACATTGTAAATAATGAACAATGTAATAAAAAAAATACTGGCAAGAAGAATCGCCTTTGACCTTCAAATGACCTTCAGAATTGTCAATTGTCAAATAACCCCCATTGTCCTGAATAACTTTTGTCTGCACACTTTTTTTTTATTCGGCTTACCAACGGAGAAGTTTGGATGCGTTGATTAAAATGCCCACCCTGTATATAAGTAATTTGCTCTCCTCTTCCGGTTTCAGCGAAAGTGATACCAATTTTTTATTTTTAAATACACCACACTATATATTATTGGATTTTGCATAATTTTCTGAATCTAATGACACCACATAAGTGACATTTCAAGTGTGAAACTTAAAATTTTTTTAAAATTTAAATGTGCTATGACTTCTGATTTACTCCAATTGACTCATGTAATGCAATAAAAATGGAAATCACGTCGAAAATACGCAATTTAAAAATGCCGAAACCAAACGTGCGGCTGGGAAAGATGAAGTATTTTTTACTCAGGATATACCGGGTGTAGCAATATCATGGTACATCCTAGAGATGAGCGTGTGAGTGAGTATTCACTCACGTCACGCACGTTTCACGCTTGCTTTAAACACTCACGTTTATGGTGTGAACCGCGACTCACGATGTGACCCGCAGCTTTTATTTGAAAATTCAAATTCAGATGGAACAGAATGTTCAAATTTAAAACTAATAACGAACCCGCAACAGAACTAAACTCTAAAATAAAATATGTTTTGCACGTGAAATAATGTACGATGTTGCAATCAGAATAGTAGACACAAAAAGAAATAAATGAAAATTGACTACAATAGCTTACAACAAAAACGTTTCTTGCAACCATCCTCAAAAATATTACTTTTAATACCAAAAGTTGTCATTGGAATTGACGTTTCCCTTACTGATACGAGTGCAAGAAAGTATATGTTGCTTCGCAACACTTTTAATTCCTAGGTTTAAAAGTACTTTCACGTCCGAGGAACTAAAAGTAAGTTCTACTTGGTCACTTATAGACGCACACACACAATTGACTGTAGACCCAACATTCACAACACAACATAAGTGCGAAGTTTCATCGCTGCAGACTGCCACACAGAAGTACAATGACCTCCCGCTCCAGCTCTAGATCTTCCACATGTCAGGCGGCGGGGGAGCGGGGTGCCCTGCACTCTTTTATTCGTTACTAAATATTTAACGTGAAATTAACGTGAAACGTGAATCACGCCTTGGAAATTTTTACTCACGTTTACGGCCCGATTTTCAAATATTACCCACGTTCACGACGGGGCTCGCCATGACCCGACTGTTTTCTTTTTTTTTGAAGATGAATTTTTGAAACTTGGTACGTTGTATCTATAAATAAACAAAATTTCTAGGCGTTATTTTGTTAGTCCTTTAATTACGCATCTTTTTTCCCATTTAATCAAATTTGTATCTCTTACTATTAATGAGATCCCCATACTGGCATCTTGGTCACACTGTATATAGTCTAGCATTACAAGCCTTGAAGGCCCATGATTTTTGTCGTTCCTTTCTGTTTATTGTTTTTTCCTTCCTTGTAACTTTTAGCTGTCGTAGATCTTCTTCCACTTCATCTGTCCACCTTGTTTTTGGTCTTCCTTTTCTTCTGGGTCCACCTATTTCACTTTTGGTCACACATCTCATCACATGTCCTATCCATCTTAATCGCTGTGCTTTTGTTACTCCTTTTATGTCTGGCTCGGCATGAAGTTCCTTTACTTCTTGATTGGTTCCCATACACTATTCACTTTCTTTCCCCCTAAGATTTTTAGTAGTACTTTCCTTTCCCAAACTGTTGGCTTCTTTTGATTTGTTTTTATTAATGTCCACACCTTACTCCCGTATACTACTACTGGTCTTATTAAGGTTTTATAAATATGGATCTTTTACCGTATGATTTACTCCGAAGCACTTCATTTAACATAACACACACCTATTTCCAGCCATTATTCTTGACCCTATTTCTTCAGGTGTTCTGGTGAAAACTGTTGCCACTTCTTCGAACTTACATATTTTGTTGCTTTCGACCTTACTTTTAATCATTTGCCCGTTTCGAATTCTTTGTTGCCCCATCTCATATACTTAGCTTTTGTTTCATTTATTATAAGTCCCTATTTTTGGCCTGCTTGTTCAAATCGCCCCACTAACTCTCAATTCTCTCTTATTTCTTGCTATGAGGGTGACATCATCCGCAAATGCCAAACACTGATGACGCTTGTGATATAATATTCCCAATCTATGTATGCCACGTTCTCCAATGATTTTTTCCAATGCTATCTTAAAAAGTATAGCCAAAAGCGGATCTCCCTGTCTCAATCTAACTTCGACTTTAAATTTCCTTGTTTCTTGTGCCATTTAGTGTCATTTTCACCAGCCTTCCAGCTGGTGCTCGGTTAGTGCTATTGTACGCTTGCTTGAAGTCGATAAATAATACATGTGTGCTTAATTTGTGCTCATGGCTTTCCGCCTGTACTTCTCGCAGTATAAAAGGTTGATCCACTATCAATATTCCTTTTCGAAATCCGCTCTGGTATTCCCCTAAACTACGTTCTACCGTACTGATTATTCTGTTTTATACACGTAGCTAATATTTTATACGTTATGTTCAACAGGGCTCTCATTCTATAATTGTTACAATTGGTTTTTGAGCTTTTTTTAAAGTATGGGGCATATTATGGCTTTCTTCCATGATTTTTTATGCATATCTTGCCTGCATATTTTAACTTTTTAGTGCATATAAATCCAGTCTTTGCTGATTATTCATAGTCCAAAAAGTGATAAGCAAAAAGCAGACCTGTATGCAAAACATCTTGTCAAAGTGTTCACCCCCCATAACAGCGAACAGGACAGGGAAATCGAAGAATCCTTATCATATCCGGTACAAAACAGACAGAGCCTCAAACCAGTCACGCCAAAGGAAATTAAGGAAGAAATTAAGCTACTGAACCCCGAAAAAGCATCTGGCATCGATATGATAACAGGAAAAATGTTAAAAGAATTACCAAAAAAGGGTGTAGTATTACTGACATACATATTCAATGCCATCTTAAGACTGGGATACTGGCCAACAAAAATGAAAACTGCGCAGATCATTATGATCCTAAAACCTGGCAAAGAACCAACTGAAGTTACATCATATAGACCAATAAGTTTGTTACCAATCGTATCCAAGTTGCTAGAAAAGTTAGTACTTCGACAAATTAAGGATGATATGCTAACACAAAATTGGATCCCAGACCACCAGTTTGGATTTCGTGAAGCTCATTCGACAACTCAACAGTGTCATCGAATAATACGATCAATAAACAAAGCACTAGAAGACAAACAATATTGCACAGCGGTATTTTTGGACGTAAGCCAGGCCTTCGATAAGGTCTGGCACCCCGGCCTGTTAGTAAAAATCAAAAGTACCCTACCATCAGCATACTTTAATTTATTAAAATCGTATTTAACTAATCGACAGTTCCAAACCAAATATAACAGTGAAACGTCTAATCTAAATCCTATAAATGCAGGTGTTCCGCAGGGTAGTGTTATAGGACCACTACTATATACACTCTATACAGCAGATATACCGATAGGTGAAAACACAACCATAGGCACGTTTGCAGACGATACAATTATCCTGGCTAAACACGAAAATCCAGCAGTTGCAGTGGCCTACGTACAAGATCATCTAAGATCACTGCAAAGATGGCTCCAAAAATGGAGAATAAAGGTAAATGGACGAAAATCCAAGCATATAACATTTACGCTCAGAAAAGCCAGCAGTCCAACTTTGCAAATTAATGACGAGGACATACCTCAAGTTGAAGAGGTAAAATATCTTGGCCTAAATCTTGACAGCAAATTAAACTGGAGAGCGCATATAGTTAAAAAACGTAAGCAAATAGACATAAAAGTAAAACACCTACACTGGCTAATAGGAAGAAAATAAAAACTTTCTATAGAAAATAAACTGCTAATTTATAAAGCAATAATTAAACCAATATGGACTTATGGAATAGAGCTTTGGGGCTGCGCCAGCAAGTCCAATACAGCTATCATTCAACGAAGCCAAGCAAAGATCCTTAGAATGATTGTAGACGCACCCTGGTACGTGTCTAACCTCACTATCCACACTGACCTCAAAGTTCCTTACATACACGAAGTCATTCACGAGAGAAGTAACAAACATTATGAAAGACTGCAATCACACACCAATCCTTTGTTGGAACCACTTTCAATTACTGTTGGTAATAGAAGACTGAAACGCTCCTGGCCCATAGATCTCAAATAAGGAAGTAGAGGTAACGTCGCAGGGCATAATCCTCAACATGCCAATTGATTGTATGTATACTTTATATATGTATGTAATCATATAGTCGGACATAAAATTAGCTCATAGAATGTAAATTCTGATTGCTAATAAATCTAATTACAAAAAAAAAAAAAAAAAAAAAAAAATTCATAGTCCAAGTGTACTGTATACGAAATTTGGTTTAAATAGCTGCACTAATTAGAAAGACGATATTTCGAAAACTAAACATTTATGCGCACTTGAATCTATAAATTTTTATTTTCAAATTGGCTACAGATTACCACCGTGTAATTTAAGAATAATTTTTTTTTTCGCCTTATTCATAACCTATTTTAAATTTGTTCCTAATATTATTTCATTTTTTAATGTTTTGGTTCAAAAATAACTGCCCTAAATTGGTTTTTTTATCATTATGTGTAGGATATTTTGTCTGTTCCAATGTTTTTGTTTTCTTGTAAAACGTAGATATTAAAAACGTTTCTTCCTTATATGTAACAAACACAAAACCAGTGTACTTTAAAAAAAATAAGGCGGCAAAAAATTGCTCTGCTTGTAGCGGCAGCTTTCCTTAATCCAACGGTGGTCGAATGCTAGTTTTATATTATTGTTTTCTTAGTCTGAGTGTTGGCTTATATGATATGAATGTTTAAGCGTAGTATGTACCCTAACAGTTAAAGTATTCATATAATATGTGTTCAGGTGTTTAATTTTCACATATAATATCATAAGAGCATTAATTCTTTCCGGAAATTTTTTTGAGTGCGTTCCAACAACGTCGTATTAATTTGCCTGAGCGGGACGCGAGGGCAAATTAGGAAGTTGTTGGAATGCACGAATAATAATTTCCGGATATGAATTAATGCTCGAATGCAGATTCGGTAAGAAAATCGTAACGACATAAACCTTAAAAGGAAGTAATGTCTACCTACAAAAAATTTCCAAGAAATTTTTGTTGTTGTCTTGGTTACGGCTCTTGAACTAATTTTTCTATTGGTCATTAATGAGTGTCGTACGATTTTCGAAGTAATTAATAACAATACAAACACCTTTTTCTCATTTAAAATTATGTAAATAAATGTTGATTAGTGTTTTTAAATTTTGACTTCTATAACGAACAGTCACTTATCGAACATTTTTTTTTATTGCCCTTCGAGGTAGCTCTATACGAGTTTTACTGTAGTTTCATTAATTTTCTAAAATATTCATGTAACTAACATTAGATTTATGTGGTTATGTAGGGGGTGCTTGCTACGCTATTCCACTTGACATGAAAGTTGGTATTTTTTTTATCTCCACACATTTGGTTCTGCAGGTATTATGTTATAATAGATCTTTCAATTACACATTTGATTTGTCTCAAAAATATCAATAGTTTCAAGATAGCATCTCTTATACATAGATATGTTCAGTTATACGAAGATGTGAGAAAAATAACACGTTCACACTCACATTTACACAGAAATCAAGAATACTAATCTTGCCTGATAGTTAACAACAATAAAATTCACTACAGCATCGCTTTCCCGCCAGCTATTCTCTAAATTTGGTCTCACGTTATGTTACTAACCATATTATATACGTAAATCGAACATTTGCAAACGTCTCCACCTAAAAACTGACGTCTATGCACATTGTAATCGGTGACGTCTATGCACATTGTAATCGGCGAGTGTCACATCACATCAACAGGTGCACAATGTCACAGATGTCCTGTCTGTAAAAGTGTTAATCAAACTATATCATGTCAAGTTTGAAGTCGATTTGATAAGTAGTTTTATCTACTCCAGTGGGATAAGTAACGCATTACGTCACCCATTTGACACTATTTCAGTTAGGTAATGAAGCTCATTATACCACTCAGTTATGTAATGGTTTCATTAAGCAACTGAGTTGTGTAATGACTTTATTACGTAACTGAAATAGTGTCAAATGAATGACATAATGACATTTGCCTACTAAAATATTTTTGAAAATGACAGATTTGACATTTTTCTTAATGCACTTTTGTCAATTTTAGGCAGTCGTAGATAAAATTTTGTACAATACATGTGTGATCATGCATCATTAATATACTTGTGTGCTTACATAACTCGTGCTACGCACTCGTTTGTAACTTACACACACGTATATTAATGATGCTGTTATCCCACTTGTATAGTAAATAACTATTAAAGTTGTAAAGAAAATTCAAAAGTAAAAAATTAAGGGTGCACTTTGGCATATTTGGCTTTATCAGCTCATGTTGGTAAGTAAATTTCAATATTGTAGCCAAGAAGACTGTACTAAGGAGAAATAACTGGCATGTCAAAGCGGACCGCTAAAAGTTGACTAATATGGCGGTCGTCGTGTACTATTATCCATTCACAAATATTTGCTGAGTGTAACTGGAAATTCAAACCATGTTTTAACAATTAACACACTTGAAATACACTCCATTTGATTAACAACCGCACACTGACTTTTAACCGCGACTATAGGTTAATTTAGCTCGCTTCCAACTCTCGAACGGCAGCGAAAACGAACGAAAACGACCAAAGAGAGTACACGCTGTCGACAGCGCTGCGACGGCTATCCCCGGCATTGGGGCCGCTTTTATATACAGCCGTCATAGCAAGTTACATCTCCTTAGTACAGTCTTTTTGATTGTAGCACTGTATAAGGTGATTTCGGAATCTGCATGTTCACTTACGAGTGTCTAATGTATTACTTTTCAACAAAATTATAAATTAATACAAAAGAAAATGATACCTCTAATTAAAATTTCTGTAAATTATAACCTAACAGTTGTTTTATTCAACCTACCAGGAGTTCCAAAACCAGCACACGTGACATTTTTCTGTGTTCGGGAGGAAAGGGCTGGCGTGAACTTTTTAATACTAATTAGGCCTTGAAACGATATACTTTTACTTTCTGTTTGAATTGTTTCAATCGCTTCAGTGACACTTAAGACTGGATTTGAGATTACTTCACTGCAAGATTTTGTTTGCCCGCAAACAAATATTGCAGTTTTTTCAACGAATCTTTTTGACACTGGATGATCCTTTAAGCGAGCCAATTCGAAATTCTTCCAATCTTTCCTGGAATACGATCATTTTTACGTTACTACCTTTACAGCATTTTGTAATTTACAGTTTCTCACAATGGTACACAAGGTAGGTTTGGTTTTCTTCCAGCAGCGCTGCTAGTTGAACTTGGTATGCATTAAGGCCAAGGTATGCAGGGTAAGTGTGATGGTTGTTCCTCTTGTTTGTAATAAGCACATCCAACCAGCATTCTATTTTGTGGTCTTTATCAACACTCACCTGAAATATTAAATTAATTAAAAGTCGAATAGAACATTTTAATTTTGACTTACTGCAGCCTTTTTTTGCAATTTAAATTCAAAATTGTGCACATACGGAAAATAACTTGGCAATTTTTGAAACAAAACTTCCTGTGGGGTTGTATTTATGGGCTTTACATTGTTTAATACGATTACATCTTCAACATCAAACAGAATATACTCCAGATGAGGTGCACCTAATTCTCTGTACATTTCTGTAAATATTCTGTATTTTCTTATAATTACAATTTTGTTTAAGATACCGAGTTTATTTGCAGTTTGATTCCTTGTAGTGATTACACACGGCATCTTATATTTAGAATCGTGCAGTAGAATTATACCAAATCTTTTATTAATTTTAAGATATCCTACAAGCATAGTCGATTCATCATGGGAATGCGTACCAAAGCTCCAAGGGGGCCCTTTTAGTTCTTTGTTTTGTTCTAAATCAATGTAATGGCAATTTGAAACTGTTTTTAATGTAAACGGAGAGATTGTTCTATTCAAGCACCTATGCGTATCATTACAACTATTAAGAATAGGCGTGCAACAGTTTGCTATTGAGCGTATTATTTCAAATATAATTATCTCAGAAGATTCTTGTGTGAGACACGTAATCGAGTCATTTATAACGGCAATATTGTAATCAATTTCTAACAAATCCGATACACCGAGATTGCAATCTGTAATTAGTTTTAGTAATGCTTCCTCTCTTGTATACGCCTCAGAACCGTCACAACTAAATACACTTTTTTCACACAAAAAAAGTTTACTAACTTTGTAGTATTTGTTCGTCATGAAGTGTGCATTGTAAATTCGAACATGTTCGCCAATTTCTGGCAAAAATTGCTGTTCATTCTGTGCGGCCAAATGTCCTAAATGTACAATAATTTTATTATCCAATTCAAATGTCCACATAGCACCATTGACGGAAGATACTCGACCCTGAAAGGAGCTTTATAATTTACCAGCAAATGAAGATACAGTATGTATTACCTCGTAGTTCATCTTATTAATTATTAATGCTGCCAAATAAGTTTTAGATTCACAGACATTTGAAGTAAAACATAACCTTCATGTACTTATACATTCCCGCCTAAATGAACACTGCATCGAATAACAATTATTTCATCGAATTTTAAAGGTAATCTTTACTTTATAAAATAAGCACTGAGCTACCGAGCTCGGCAAAATGAGGGAATACTAAAAAACGGCTTTGGGATATCATAAAAACAGTTTTGGCCAATCAAAATTGTTGAAAGAAGTGTGTCATAGATATCATACTAAATGCACAGTTATAATTTATGTCATAATAAAGAGATGGCCGTGACGCGTAGGTGAATTTTTGTGCAGCCAGTACTGTCAAAGTCAGTTATCAAAGGTAGGTAGTAATTATAATAGCACACATCTGACTTGATTCATTACATAACGC
The DNA here is from genome assembly GCA_940337035.1 of Agriotes lineatus. Taxonomy (NCBI): domain Eukaryota; kingdom Metazoa; phylum Arthropoda; class Insecta; order Coleoptera; family Elateridae; genus Agriotes; species Agriotes lineatus. Next base: position 24,855 of record CALNHX010001399.1, read on the forward strand.
TTTAATTATTTAAAAAAACACTTTACCTCTAACGCAAGAAGTAACTAGAATAACTTTACAACCTCACTTCTAGTTCGAAATTGTAGTTTTATAACCTCACTTCACTTTATAACACATGTACTAAAAGTAAAGAGCTGATCTCTTTAAAAACGGTAAATTATAAAACGTCACTTTTAGTGAAAAAATCTAACGCCAAAAAGCCTACTTTTAGTGGTGGTCGTAGAAAATAGCTATTTATGCAACAAGTGCTAAAAGTTGATGTTTATGCACGAGACATGAAAATTATGAAACGAAGCCGAAGGCTGAGTTTTATACATGTCGAGTGCATAAACCACTTTTAGCACGAGTTTGCATACAATATTTTTTCTACGACCTTAAATTTCTGTTATTAATTCATAAATGTCGATTTAACAAAGGTTTGCTATTATGACAGTTATAATTTATGTCATAATAAAGAGATGGCCGTGACGCGTAGGTGAATTTTTATGCAGCCAGTACTGTCAAAGTCAGTTATCAAAGGTAGTAATTATAATAGCACACATCTGACTTGATTCATTACATAACGCTTTAATTATTTAAAAAAACACTTTACCTCTAACGCAAGAAGTAACTAGAATAACTTTACAACCTCACTTCTAGTTCGAAATTGTAGTTTTATAACCTCACTTCACTTTATAACACATGTGCTGAAAGTAAACAGCTGATCTCTTTAAACACGCTAAATTATAAAACGTCACTTTTAGTGAAAAAAATTTAGCGCTAAAAGGCCTACTTTTAGTGGTGGTCGTAGAAAATAGCTATTTATGCAACAAGTGCTAAAAGTTGAGGTATATGCACGAGACATGAAAATTATGAAACAAAGCCGAAGGCTAAGTTTCATAACATGTCTCGTGCATAAACCACTTTTAGCACGAGTTGCATACAATATTTTTTCTAGGACCTTAAATTTACTGTTATTAATCCATAAATGTCGATCTAACAAAGGTTTGTATCAACGACAGTTATAATTTATGTCATAATAAACAGTAGCCCTTGACGCGCAGGTGAATGTTTGTGGAGCCAGTACTGTCAAAGTCAGTTGTCAAAGGCAATTATTAATACTACACATCTGACTGTATTCATTACATAACACTTTAATTGTTTAAAAAAACACTTTACCTCTAACGCAAGAAGTAACTAGAATAACTTTACAACCTCACTTCTAGTTCGAAATTGTAGTTTTATAACCTCACTTCACTTTATAACACATGTGCTAAAAGTAAACAGCTGATCTCTTTAAACACGCTAAATTATAAAACGTCACTTTTAGTGAAAAAATCTAGCGCTAAAAGGCCTATTTTTAGTGGTGGTCGTAGAAAATAGCTATTTATGCAACAAGTGCTAAAAGTTGAGGTATATGCACGAAACATGAAAATTATGAAACGAAGCCGAAGGCTGAGTTTCATAACATGTCTCGTGCATAAACCACTTTTAGCACGAGTTGCATACAATATTTTTTCTAGGACCTTAAATTTACTGTTATTAATCCATAAATGTCGATTTAACAAAGGTTTGTATCAACGACAGTTATAATTTATGTCAGAATAAACAGTAGCCCTTGACGCGCAGGTGAATGTTTGTGGAGCGAGTGCTGTCAAAGTCAGTTATCAAAAGTAATTATTAATACTACACATCTGACTGTATTCATTACATAACGCTTTAATTGTTTAAAAAACACTTTACCTGTAATGCAAGAAGTAACTAGAATAACTTTACAACTTCACTTCCAGTTCGAAATTGTGGTTTATAACCTCACTTCACTTTATACCGCACATGCGCCAAAAGTAAACAGCTGATCTCTTTAAACACGCTAAATTATAGAGTGCTGTATTAACCAGGCAAGCTTATCCCACTAGATTTTGTGTCACAGGAATTTTAGCACCAAGCCGTTGGCTGCGCTGATCGGTAACCGTGCTTTCTGTCGTCTGTCAACCAAGCAAGACTAGAAACCGTTGGAGTACGTACTGCTCGATCCAGACGAACAATGCATGCTGATTTAAATCTTGGTGCATTCCATTACGATGCTAATTATAATTACAGTCTTCATCCAAGTGTGGTTATTTAAATCTATAGGTGTTGTTCTGTGCTGTCGACTGTATCTGTCAGTTCTATTGAGTTCTGTCACTCGTCACTGTTGTTTGAACTAAGGTACTATTGAAGCTCTCTAGTTTGAACCACTTGCGTGTTAGTTAACAGTGTTTTATGTTTCGATTTTGTCTGTTTTCTTTTTATTTGTTTAAAAACCAATCTTTTTTAAGGCGGTACAATTAAATGATATGATCGTTGTTATTCCGACTTGCCGTATGCTAATTGGAAAGTAACTAGAATTTGAATTTGCCGCCACTTCCAGTGACTCAAAATGGCGGACGAGCTTGCTCGTATAAATATAGTACCTTACTAAATTATAAAACGTCACTTTTAGTGAAACAAGCTAGTGCTAAAAGGCCTACTTTTAGTAGTGGTCGTAGAAAAAATAAATTATGTTATATTCATTCTAATTTGAGTTTGTTGTATGACTTCTCAAAGTTTTTGCAAAACATTGTTCTATTATTATTATTATTTTGTCAATTATTATAAATTTAGAAATTTTTCTAAACAGATACACCACCTGAATCTTCCATTCATTGTTAAAATAATTTCAAACCAGAGGCCACAAACTTTTACGCCAAATTACTTACTAAATTACTCCTTTACTATAGCTTATTTTAAGCGTTTACATGGTTTTACCACATGGCATGTTCTAAATGTATAGCAATTGCAAATTAGAAATTAAAGATAGCAATGCCCTCGAATAAATTTTATTAGAGTACTTACAAAATAGCCTTTTGTGTATACCAAGTTGCAAAATTAGAGTGTTTTTCACACTAGACGTGAAGCAACACATTGTGTGTGAAAAACACTAATTTTGCAACGTGTTGCATAGAAAATTTTCTGTAATTTTGAGCCATATTAATTTAAATAAATTTACTTAAATCTACAAAGTTGTTCTAAATTTGAATATTGCAACTAGTGTCAATATAAAATCTCATATTGCAACGAGTGCGAATATATGCAGCATTTTGACGTTGAAAACGACAACAAAATGTCATACTCTTTTTGTGACATTATAACTAATCTTATTTAACAAACTAAGTGTCATGTTGGGATCCTTTGTGATCTGACTATGGCATTTGACTATATTGGTATTGAGGTGTTTATCTGTAAAATGAATTATTAATAGCGTAAAGGGCACTGTACTTACCTGGATAAGATCTTTTCTTAATAATCGTAAACAGTATGTGTCTATTCAAACTTTGATAACAGCGGTATATCCACTGTAACTTCAAATAGCGTTAAAATATGTATGGGCGTACCCCAAGGATCCATTTTGGGGCCAATTCTATTTCTTGTATATACTAATAATCTGGATAAAGTAACAGATGATGCTTTATTTACCTTGAATGCGGACGATGCTTCGATTATCTTGTCTAAATCCAAACACGAATTGTTGGAAACTAAATGCAATTACTTCATGAATGATCTGTATAGCTGGTTCTGCAAAAACTCGCTGTTTCTAAATGCAGTAAAAACAATTTTGTAAGATTTCACAATAGACAAAAATATTGTAGAAATCTGGACATAGAAAAATAAATGGGTGTTTAATAACATATACAGAGTGTATTACATTTTTAGGGATGTACGTTGACGAAAGTTTAACATGGCAACCTCACTGTGAACATTTCGTTTCCAAATTACTTTCTGTTTTATATTTATTTAATTATTTGCGCACTGTTTTAACAGATGAACAGTTAATTAATGATTACCATACTTATGTAGGTAGCCGTCTTAGACATGGCATTTGTGTTTAAAGTTGGTCCACACAATTTAACCAGATATTTGTAATACAAAAGCGTTTTGTTAATTGTATCGCTAAAATAAGTTTTAGTACCAGTTGCGTAGGTTCATTTAAAGAGTATATGATTATGGCTGTAGCTGCTTTATATACTGCTCAACAAATGAACTGAACCATTTGCATATATTAGTGCAATTTTTAAAAATATTTTCCAAAACGACAGTCATGGCATTTTTGGTAACCTTTCAGGATTGTGTCACTATAAAATGCATTTCTTTTCATAATTTGCTTTAAATAAAACTAAGTCCAGTAATAAAATATTATCATTTGAAAATTTTGAGTTTTTCTCAAACATTGCGTACAAAGTATGCCAAATAGTTGTCAAAATTTTTTAAACATTCCGAGGAGACTCAAAAAACCATTAATTTCCTTTTTTTGTTCTTCCTCTTATTTTTGTTAAATATAGATCTTTATAATTTTTTTATTTTATTAATACGATTTTGTTAATGGGTCAGTAAATATTTGATAATAGTGAAGTAATTGTGAAGTAATGTAACAAATATATTTTTTATAGGTGATCCAGTTCATTTGTTGAGCAGTATATAATTGCGAATTGTGTGTATATGCTTACTAATTTTGTAAAAATTCTACTATTCACTATTTAGATACCCGCATAAAAAATTATTACCATGTTCCGTTTAATAACAACGTAGTAGGATTAAGTCGCAGCAGAATGCAGCAGTTAAAGCGTAACATTTGTTACCTGGATACATTAAAAACTGTGCTACTTTCCAACAATTCAAAATTAACCTTAACTGTTTTTAGGTGATAAGTGTAATTATTCGATCAACAACGGCATAGTATAAACCTGTTTGTAATTATTTGCAAATACATATTTGTTATATTTTATGTTAATTCCTATACAAGTAATGTTTTAGGGAAGTAAATAAATATCATATCATAGCCACGAGTGCTAATTTTATGTGTACTGAGCTAGTTAGGGAAACAAACATGGCGTAAAGCAAAAACGTGTTAGAAGAATTAAACCCAACAGTGGGGATACTAAAAGCTGAGTTGCAAATCCGTAAAAAGATTAACAAATTAGAGAAACGTATCAATTAAAAGTTGTAATACATCGAGTATCACGTTATATGAGAATTTATATTGATTTTATATCAACATAAATGATGACTTACCTTTACTATACAATACTTCAATTAATGAAGGCTTTATACACTTCTCCAATAAATTAACGCACCAAAAAAAGGTAGCCAAAAGTTTAAAGTTAATTATTGTCGAAACCACTTATCCGATTTGGACGATTTTTTTTTAATGACACGTCGTCTCTTTCAGAAAGTTAGTGTACTACTCTATTCGCATAGAAACTGATTTTTTTATAAATACCGGGTGTAACAATTATAACGTATTTTTTCCATAAAATGTATAACACCCTGTGGAGTTCAACAGCTACAATATCAAGTTATAATTCAAAGCAAACTCTACCCTTATCTTTTTATAACATTTTGTTTTTTGATTCACTCTTTTATCTTAGCTACTGCAAGAGAAACACAATTTTATAGCATAACATGTTTTTATTGACTTTAATTTGCATTAAATTCACTAAAGTAGCAGGCTATGGAGAAACAGAAAGAAACAGTAATTGTCATCAGATAAATACAACTGTCAAAAAGCAGTAGTTGATAGAAGTGTGTTTTCGGTGTTAGTCCTTAACGTTTTTTTTGCAAAATCTTTAATTTTCTCAGTATGCAACGTGAAACACGAAATCTTATTCGCGAAGAATGTGCTCAAGCATTAGTTCTGTTTGAGGAAGGTTAGAAGTTATTCTGGCCAGAGGCGAAAATACTCGCTACTGAGACTTTCGTTTACCTTTTTTCTTTACATTTTGTTTCTTTTTTTGTTGTTGTTAAATTAGGTCTCCATTAACACATGTTATGCTATAAAATTGTGTTTCTTTTGCAGTAGGTAGCTAAGATAAAAGAGTAAATCAAAAAACAAAATGTTATAAAAAGATAAGGCTAGAGTTTGCTATGAATTATAACTTGATATTGTAGCTGTTGAACCCCACAGGGTATTAAACATTTTATGGAAAAAACACGTTATAATTGTTACACCCGGTATTTATAAAAAAATAAGTTTCTATGCTAATAGAGTAGTACACTAACTTTCTGAAAGAGACGACGTGTCATTCAAAAAAAAATCGTCCAAATCGGATAAGTGGTTTCGACAATAATTAACTTTAAACTTTTGGCTACTTTTTTTTGGTGCGTTAATTTATTGGAGAAGTGTATTTCACTACAACGTCTATCACTTTGATGCTTTTAACCATTTAAAACCATTTTAAACATTTAATTTATGTCAAGCTGAAATTACTTATAACCACGACTAACTTTGTACATCAGAGAAACTCCTTTTTTATCAGCTGAATGGATGTGTTAATATTAACTATTTTACTTATATGAACCTATTTATATTAGACAGCTATAATAAGCAGTATAACATAATACATCTAATTTTAGTAATCAATTCAGTTATCTTCAAAAATATTTCTCTTTAAACGTTTCAACAACTCGACAGTTACCTTGTTTGATCTGACATGTACATACATAATTTCAATTAACCTTCAAAATAATTTTTGATCCAAAATACTTTGACAATTCTATTTTATAATTATTTTTAACCTAAATAATATAACCAAAAGATAATTTTCATATAAAAATACCTAAAATGACCAAGTATTTGGTTTAACGTTGAATTGAGACAATAAATTCAATTAATCACTATATAAAACACTACTAAATCTAATTACACAGTATTCTATGTTTACACCAAATCAAACTTGGTTAGATAACCTACATTCAGAGCTGGGCAAATTACTTTTGAGAAATAATTAATTACTAGGGATACACCGATACGGGTTTTTTGGCCGATATCGAGCCGATACCGATATTCTCATTGCTCTCTCCACTACTTTTTGACTACATGCAAGCACGTGTGCGCCGCTGCTTGCTTGATTCGGGCGGGGTAATCCCCTAAATACGAACTCTAGCTTATGTTTGCTTATGGAGGTGTCTTCTTGTCATTTCGTTTTAATAACGCAATTTAACACAGTCATTTTTTTTCTTGATCTATTAGTTAGTATTGTTAACAATTTCTGATGATGCAAGACCTTGAAATGGCATCGCCTGATCGAATGTTTTTGCTGATGGACCGATCTCTGTGCACTAGTGGTTACCACGTCTGCTTAGTATTCGAGAGGTCGTGGGTTCGATTCCCTTGGCCGCCTTCTTTAATTCAGGTTTTTAGGTGGTTTTCCTGAGTCAACAGAGTACCTTCTCTGAAGCGAATGTCGGGGCAGTACTTCTCCACCTTTCCTGGCCTCTCTTGCATTCTCCACCCATTCTGAAATATTCCCGTTATTGCTGAAGAGGGACGCAAGGGGCCCCAGCTGGGGGAATTTAAATGACCCTGAACCTTTACCTTTTTCTTTTTTGCTGATGCAGTGCATTCCAGAAGCTGGAAGATATTTCGCTGCATGGTACAACACACTGGATGGAGAGCCTAATGTTTTTACATAATAATTTACAAAAAATGAATTTTCAATATTAGATAGTAGTTATATTTTATACTCCACAATGATTATTTACATTTTATTGTTCATTTCTTATAATAAATATTGAAAGGAAATTCACTTTTGCCGATATATCGGAAAAAGGAAGGCCGATATGACCGATACCGATATATCCCTATTTCGGACGATATGGCCGATATGCCGATACCGAGTATCGGTATCGGTGCATCCCTATTAATTACCAATTACCGCCCAATAAGGTAATTGAATTACCAGAGATTTCAATTACACAAATGAAAGAGTAATTGAATTACTAATTAGTTAGTAATTGTAATTGCACAGCATAAATTACTTTCACTTATAATACCATGAGTAGTCAAAGTTATGTCGACTATTTTTGCGGTGGTGTCACGAATGTCCATTGCGCTTTGGTACGATTAGGACGAGTGCGCTAGCACGAGTCCTAATCTCAAGCGCAATGGACATGAGTAGTGATACCACTGCAAAAATAATCTACTTAACTTTGACTAAGAATGGTATTCGAGGGACTATTTAATAAACCAAACTACTTTTTCAAATTAGTTTTCAGTAAATCTAGCAACAAACTACGCAATTTCTATAGTAACGGAACACTAATATTGACTTTTTCTAATAAAAATCACATTTGTTTAAAATAGTCACTTGAATACCTTCTAGGAAGATATATCCACTGATATTTTTTTGATTGGTCAAGAAACGTCAGAATTCTGGATTTTCATTGGTCACTTTTTGACAGATGACAGGTGAATTGAATAGTCAATAGAAATTGTTGTGGTATATTTGTATTGAGTAGTATTTAGATAGCCCTATGCTAAATAATTATTATGAACCAATATAATAATTAACCTAGTTGTCAATTGTTATGAATAATAGTTATTTATTGTATAAGTGTTTTAGATGGTGTTTTATCCACGCAAGAATGTTTAAACGCGAGAACGCAGTTCGAGAGTTTAATATTTTGAAGTGGATACTACCGAAAGATCAAATGTTATACGCTTGGCAGTACTGAAGTGTATTGTCAGTCTATGTCAAATTCGAGAGGTTAATAGGTTAAGTTTTGTTTGTTATTTGACAAAGATTGACGCAAAACTTAACATACAAATTTCGAATTTAGCATAGCTTTACAGTGCTACCAACAATGCAATTGTAAGTGACATGGTTTTATCCACTAGTAGAATAAAGTAATTTCATTATTCCACTAGTGGATAAAGTGGTACTTTAGACGGTTCATAAGTGTGGATAAAACTTCAATTATAAGGTGATTGTGGATATATAGTATTTTTACCTTGCTGTACTCTGTAGTTTGCACTTACCTCAGATATATTTGTCGTTTACACAATAATTTCTAGCAAGGTACACTGCTACACCCTGCACAGCCTCACTACCCAAGACTCACACATGTGCATTCCATCTACAAATGTACCCGTCTGCACCAAATATTTTCCTCTTTGCTGGTGCACACGTGGTTGGAATTGTAAATGTTGCACAAAACTAACTGTTATCCGACTAGTTATAGGATTTGCTTAACATGTAACCTAATAAGGTCTTATCATATTTTTTGGGTTTTGGAGATTTAATACCCAATAGAGGTAAGTAATTTAGTAACTGAATTACCAGAAAGTGATTGTAAAGTAATCTAATTACCCAAAAATAATTGAGTAATTGGATGTAGTAGTTAATTACTTTCAAAGAGTAATTGTCAAGTACTTTTAAACCAAAACTGCAACTACTAATTACAATTACCTACCCTATTTTGAAAAATAATTCAATTCTAAGGCAAGTCAACATAAAGGAATTTAATTAGTAATTTAATTACAAAGTAATTAGTTACTGCCCAGCTCTGCCCACGTTGAAGGTTTTTCAGTGATAGGTACCTGATTTTGATACCCACCCGATCTCCTTGCTGAACAACCCTTTTGGCAATCCACCTGGTTGTTCCAGATCCAAAAGCAAATTTCAAGTCGATATTATTACTTCCTTTTACGATAAAGGAAGTATTGGATTCACCCCACAAATTCGAAATTGAGTTCTTCACGTTTTAGAGACTCCTCAACCCAAAAAACATATTTTTCGTACTCTTTTTGAAAATACTATCTAAGTCTAACAATTAGCAAAATTTCAAGCCATCATACAATTTAATCGGCCAGTATCTTCGGAGGAGATAGCGAACAAACATAGAAAGAAAGAAAGAGAGCAACGATTTTGTGTGCTTAGGCAGATAAAGTACGCAAAAGTTGCTATTTTATCTGCTTAGGCAGATAAAGTGACACTTTTACCTTGTCAATAAAGACAAATAAGTTGTCACTTTTGTGACGTTTGCGGATAAAAGTTTTAATTTAAATAAACCTTTAAGCAGCGGATCGGAGCATCTGTCGCCGTGGGTTATGGTGTGACAGCTGCTGTGGCCGTGTGCTATTAGCTCGGGTGATTCAGTATGTTTATATATCATTACAGTAGCGCGTTATTTGAACAACAGAGGTTGGCGCAGGGGTACAGTGCTCGTCTGTCACGCAGGTGGCCTGGGTTCGATTCCCGGTCGATGCATCCTTTTTTTTTAAATTCATATTAATGAAATTTACCTGAATACGTTTGCGGATAAAGTAGTATATGTTATTCGGAGTAAAATTGACTTCATGTGGCTTAGCTGAATTATTTGCCTCACTTCAGCTTCGCCACATAAAGTATCACTTTTACTCCTAATAACATAATCTATTGGTCTGTTTGTCTGTGTGTCTGTCTGTGAACAGAATATCTCAAAAACGAAAAAAGGTATGCCGTTGAAACTTCATATATAAGTTTTGTGTACTATCTAGATGCGACAGCAAGCTTTTGAAGAAAATCGCATAACCGAAGGTACGGTGTTTATTCTTGTGATTTTTCAGTTTTTTTCGATTTTGTCAAAAACGGCTCTAATTATTTTTTTCAAACTTTACATTTTTATTACATTTTAATGTGTATTGATGTGAGATAGGTGATTTTCCAGTTGAATACCTCTAAGTTGGGTTTATTTTGTTTTTTGTCAATTTTTTTTATTAAGTCCTATTTTAAATAGAACACCCGGTATATTATTACATTTTGGAATGTGTCTCTTGAACTAAAGCTCTATTTTGTACCGTTTTTGTTGAATTTGTAATTTTTGAAAAATTTTGACTAATGCTTTAAAACTAGAAATCACATATTTGGCTAATTATAAGATCACTGTAAAAGGAAGTTGAGTGCGTGTATCACCTCAGATTTTTTAAAATAATATTTATTACTCCTAGTAACCCTGTTACTATCTCAACTACCACCAACCATTCATACGATTGTACTTGTAATATAATTCTGAACTGACTGGATTTTAAAAATAAAAATTGCAGTTTGCATTTCAAATTTGCATTCTTTAAACAATAAGTTAACGCTGTACTAAACACTACCTAGGTACATGTTTGAAATTGTTATTAATACACATATTACACTTTTAAAATGAAATCAATAACTTGTCTTAATTATATAAAAAGTTCTACAAGAGTCGCTCATAGCTGCTTTATGATTGGTTAGGTCTCTTTTAATCTTATTTTTTTAAATATTAAGTAAATGGCTTAGAGCTATCAAAATGTAATTGAAAATACTGTAAGCTAGGTCGTGTAACATTTTATATATTGTAGGTATATAAAAAATATCAAATTTAGCTTTATTGTAAAATTATTAAATACACAAGTGTAGATTTGAAACAACATTGGTTTGCGATTACCATTTGTTTAATTTTGAGCTATTTTTCATAGATTTTTAACTTGTAATATCCTTAAGCAAAAAAAAAGACCAAGTTAACGGGTTCAGTTATTGACAAAAAGGTAGTACAAAAACGGTAGTGTTAAATAAATCGCATAAAAATGCAATTGTTTTTCGATTTAAGCGGTTTATTATCAGCTACATTTTTCTGAGATTCCCATGGACATAATAAAAAAACATTACCCTATGAAATGGGCATATCTTGTTGCACTGCACCTATTATACAGGTAATAAAAAAACAAAATAAAGGTATAATGACAGTTGCTTTATTGAATCAGTTAGGTTTACAATAAAAACTATTACTTAATTATAATAACAACATTCTAGTACGTATGTCTAAACCAAACAGAGCGCTAAATTATTGCATTACTTGAAAACTTGTGATTGTCATTCCTGATTTTTTACACACGATTGCTTTTTGAACAATATTAAAGTGAGGCGTTTTGATTTATTTCTGCCTTTGTATCGTCGAATCTGCGCTTTATACCTTGAGAAACTAAAAAGAGAAGCCTGATTGTAATGAAAACTCTCGATGGGGACGATTAATTGACGATTAAAAGGACGGTGGTCCGATATGTTGTAATAATAACGCAAACAGCCCAAAAATAATGGAAGGATATCTAGGACGGTCTAATTATTTCGCTAAAAGCTTGCAAATATCGGTAGAAATAAAACACGAATTTACAAGCACTTAACAATCTAGCCCTACACACAAAAATATTATTGCTTAGTCGTATTACTCTTATTAAAAATTTAGAACATAGTACGTAGAATTGAGAAATTACTCGACCTTGGGGAGTTTGATTATTTGCGTCGCTGAATACCAAAATATTGTATTTAAATATTAATGTAGGCGTTCCTTATAGAAGAAAATAGACAATCTTGTATTATTTGGTCCAAGATTTGGCTCCATGTTAATGCTACTCTATACAGAACACTTAAAGCGTTTGAAATTCGTCGCAAAACAAAAACACTTAAATAAGGGCTTCGCGCTACCGCGAGACCTTAGCAAACGCCTCGCACTCATTCTCTTCCAAATCTTCTTCTAAAATGTCTTCTAACTGCCTGCTCTCAACTACTCTCGCTACGTTGCTAAAAAGATATAAAGATATTCCACTACTCTTCTTTAAAAGAAATCGCTACTGCTCTTCTATAAAGCCAAGTATAAGATCGCGCCTAGAAGCGTGATAAGCAGTAAGATTTTCCAACTGATAGCTAGCTCCGAAAAACGATTTATTGCTACAAACTAATAGGGTACTTTAAGGCAGGTTCTTACCAAACTTCATGCAAACCAAGATTCGACATCAGAACACTGTCGACTGCATGCAAGGCATAAGAACGTCAAACACAGACATCAGCTTCCGCCACAATAGTCTGGTATGCCATGTTTTTTTGTGCAGATCATTTGTTAAAAATCATATTTTCACCTGTTTATAAATTTGCATATCTTAAAGCAACAGAAAAATTATGTTGGAATTTTTACAATAATCCAATATGGCGTTCATTTAAATACAAAATGGCGTCAATATTTGTTAGTTTATAATAGGGTCAGAACAACATGTCACAACAAATATATTTGTTTAAAGCTTTATCAGGAACATAAATACGCACAAAGCATTATTGAAAATGATGGAACAATGTGTTAGACACCAAAAATGATTTTAACAAATATCCTGGCAACCCTCTAGTCTTCATTGCTATCATAACTTATCTGAGTGTTGAAGAGATTGCCACAGTTATTTTCTGCTCTCTACACAGGAACACACTTGTACATGGTATGCCACTCTTCTTAAAAGAACGTTTTAGAAGACTGGTGTTTGCTTCTGGCGCTGGAAGAAATGCATTGTCTTTAGCTCTGTACCAGCTAAAGTTTACTGGGTCTGTAATCCAGATCTTAGTCATGGTTGTAGGTAGTTTTTCTCCTTCACACTAGCTTAGCTTTATCATTTGGCAAGAAGTGTTGTACTATAGCAAACAAAAACCGTGAAATAATGCCAAACCCACATTTCCCATCTGGTAAATTAAGCTCTGGTGACTTCTCATTATGATAACACATAGCTGCAGAAGCTTTTTTCTTCTTAAATATGGACTAGCTTGTTAATAAAAGTTGTTTTCGAAGTTGTGTACTTAGATGTAGCAATATCTTCTTTCTGCAGATGATTTCCAATATTCTTCTTACTGTCAGCCTTTCTTTGACAAAACTTTCAGATATAGCTTAATCAGTCTTGTTTTTTTCACGCAATATAAAAAAAAGGAAAAAAAAAGGTAAACAAAGTATTCCAATTACAGAAAGAGTCGACATAATATTAAAAGGAATAAAAATGGCAAATAAGTCATTAAACAATCGGTCACCTCTTGGTTCGGATAAAATAATTAATAAATGATTGAAGTATGGGGAGAAACACTAACACACTATCCATAAACGAACTCGAAAGAATGATAGAACAAAAATGCTTCTTCTACAGAGTTTTAGCAGTCCGTTGATTTATGACGTAGTGGGATACTCGGATACTCAATGTGCCATAACTATAATGTCATTTTAAATTATGTCGATACTAATATAGATAATTTTAAAATTAGATATAGATGTGGCGTGTAATTCTTTTCTGGTGTAGTAACGACCTGTGCATATTGTGTTGATATTTCTTTTGTCATTTCAATTTGTTTTGCTTATCCCTTTTGTTTTGCATGTCATTTACCTATATGTAATAGTCGGGGCAATAAATACATTATTATTATTACTATTATAAGTGCCTTAATGCAGATAACGAATTTTTCTAATTGTCTTTTTACATGCAGTTTCTTAAAAATAAAGCTGCGTTTCTATTGAACGAGCCTCGTAGTAGTAGTGCTCATTATTGCCTGACGGGACATAGGGAAGTTGCAGTGCCACGGTTTTGTTAGTTTCTCGCTTCACAGTCTTTCTCCACGTTTCTTTGGCATAACCTCTCCTTCTTCTCTCTGGCAATTCCACCCCAAGGCTCTTCCGCGCACTTCTGATTTCTCTTTTCTCAGGGTGTATCCTAATCAGCCATATTTTCTTCTTACAGTTTCTTCGTTTACGTCACTCTCATAGCCTAAGTGGGAACATGCTAGTAATATTTGTCAGTAACTACAGGTGGCAGTAAGTATGCGCGACAAAAAAATTCAGCCTATTTTTTTGTTACGCGCTTGATATTAATTCAACTATTTCTTACTTTAGGCGCAACTCTGCGGTATTTCTCCGATTCTGCAAATTCAGCACATATTTGTCTTTGTTGGACTCTATCTTAGAATCGGTTATCGTGTTAACTGCTTGCTTACGTATAAAATTAGTAAGAAATGAGCGGCGCAAAGAAAAAAGCGTGTTGTGTATGGAGCTGTGATAATGTCGAAGCTCTAGGACATTCGATTCCGACCGAAAGAAATATTCGTAGTATTTTACTTCAAGTGATCGGAAACGAGAAATTACGAAATGTCGAATGACGTACTTTAAGTAGCTACATTGTTTGTCAGACGCATTTTTCGGAGTTGTCGAAAGATGCAACGGGCAAATAGATACAGTATTCTTTCCCCACTGTCAGTAATGAAAATATTTTATAAGCTTTCAATAGCATAGGAAAATATAGTGCGATTAACAACATGTCTAGAGTGCTGTGTCTCCATATAATTTAAATGGAGCCACGGCATTGTAGACGTGAAATTTTGTTGATCACCTGATATTAAACAAATTTGAATTTAAATTCCCCGCCAAATTTCGCGTAATCTAGCTACAATTTTACAGTGACCTATAAAGTTTAGTATCGTGTTACGTTGTAGTACTTGTCAGTAAATAAAGATGTCGCGCAAAATCGTGTCCCATTTTTGAGCAAGAGAGTGAGGTGTCATTTCTTTGTTGGTCTGTGGTCACACTGCCTCGTTTTTTCCTACAACTCCCTGTTGGATATTGTCCCTGGCCACCAAGTCTTTAAAGTTGACCTCAGACACCTATTTATAAAGTTCAGTAACGTACGTTAAATTATACTTGATACCAATCACATCTCATAACTGTAGCACAGCACTGTTTTTACTGTACCATTGAACACATTTACTATAGCAGCACTCTGTTTAAGATAACCCTATAAAATATTTTGTTTACAACACTTAAAAATTGTTCCACTCCAATTTTTACAGTTGTTTAAAGTCACGTTTCTTTGGTAATTTGAAAACTAACCCTTCGTTGCAATTTTGTGCGAATTTTTCCTCTCTCCATGTCATACTCATAAGTGGTTTGAAGATTACTGTTGACGTCTCTATATTTATTTTCAAGATGTCAGCTGTAATCTGATCAAACCCGGTTGCTTTTTCTTTTTTTGTTTGCTTGGTGGCTTGAATTACTTCTTCTTTTGACAGTCGATCAACATTTACCTACAGTACGGGCGCTCTTCTCATTGTCATCTCGTATAGAGTTTCTGTTTTGGTTTCTTCTCTATATCCCTATCATCTCTATTCATTATTTCTAAATACTCTACCCATATTGATCGCTGTTGTTCTACTGTACAGAATATTTGTCCATCATTATTCTTTGTGACTGTATTTGTCTTCTCGTTACCAGTTAACTTTCGTACATTTGCATACAATTGTTTCAAAGCACCTGGATATTGGATGTATTTTCGGTCATTTCAGGAATTTCATACACACTTTTTCGCTTATCTTTTCTACAAGATTTTCCGCCTTTCTTCGTATTCTTCTTGTAAAAGTTTCATCTGTTCTTCATTTCGGGTATCAAATCTATTGTTCTTCAACTCTTTCCTCCCTTTTATCGATTTCCAAGTGTTTTCGCTCGTCCATTTTTTCTTCAGATCCATTTTATTTATGCTTTAATACTTTCTGGCTTGTATTTGTGAAATCCCGTTTGCAGCCTTTCCATATGACTTCCATTTCTTGATTACAATATTTTGCATTTTCAGCACGTTTGTGGATACGTTTTCCATTTATATTTACATCATGGGTCATTTTGATGTTATAATGCTGACTTAAATGTGTATTTGTTGGTGTTGCGCAACATGTTATTAAGCAGGAACAACGACAACGATCTATAAACCACAAGCTAAATACAATCATAATGCAACATAATACGGATATTTTATCAAATAGAAGAACATCACTGATGACGTGTTGTGCTTATTTGTTGTCGAAAGAAAGACCCTAAGGAAAATCTATGGTCCTATACTAGAAGACAACATCTCGCGAAGGCGTTACAATTACGAGATACACCAACTGTAAGATGATGTGGATATAGTAAGGACAAAAAATAAAGTTGGAAGGTTGAGATGGACAGGACACGTCATGAGGATGGAGGACACCCAATCTGCCAAAAAACTATTGATGAGTAAACTAGATGAAAAGAGGAAAGTTGAAAGACCCAAGCTACGATGGATGGACGCAGTGGAAAGAGATCTAAGGAACAGCAGTGTTAGAAACTGAAGAGCTAATGCCCAAAACAGAAATGCCTAAAAGACCCTTCTCGAATAAGCCAGGGCCCACCTAGAGCTGCAGCACCAAAGACAATGAATGATAATATCAAAACGCCAATTAAATATAGCTACGCAAAAGCTAGAAGAGGAAACGATAGAAGAAGTTATGAGTTTTTCTTACCTGGGAACAAAAGTCACTAACTGTAAAGATCTAAATAAAGAAATGGGAAAAATTCAGTATCGTGGACCATTCTAAAACACCTTGAAATTCTTCGCGCAGTTCTCTTTGTAACAGTAGCAGCAGCAATTTGAACCATTCCTGGAGCTAGTAATATAGGTGGGTACTAAGTACACACAAATCTTAAACTGCAGCTAACCTAAAATGATAGCTTCTGCGCATGAGGCAGAAGTGGTCTATCATACTGCATTTTAGCCAAATAAATTAAAGCACGACTAATAAAGACAGCACAGATAGCGACATGTCTGTGAAGATTGACATGGGTTTGTGAACAAGATAAGTTAAGTAAAAGTAGATAAAACTACTGTATGACCTGTATTAACGTATACTTCGGAAACCCGAACTGAAACTGTAAAAATTAAACAAAAAGCAAAAGCACTTGCTATAAAATATTGTAAATTATATTTATTTCATACTGTCCGAAAAATACGACTTTACGTCATTAATTTGAGTCCGGAAAGTGGAAGATTACATCACAAGGCTGGAAAGTGTTGCTAGGCAACTGCTGAATAATATGTTGGTGACACTGTAAGTCTATGTCAAATTCGAGGTTACCAGGTTAGGTTTTCCGTCAGTTTTGACACAGATGACGCAAAACCTAACCTGCTAACCTCGAATTTGACATAGACTTACGTGCCACCAACATATTCATACGTTTGAATTTCTACAGCCGCCCCTTATGGACTTTTTCAATGAACATGTTGTATAAAACAGTATATGAAATAAAACATTGTACGATACACGGCCGTAAAATATTATTAAATTACTCGTTTAGAAATTCCCGACTCGGCTCGTTCCTCGCCTCGTCCGTAAACATCTAAACTCGCATTTTAATAAGTCATTTTCCGGCCTTATAACGTAAATAACTATAGGAATGACAAATCACATGAATCGAGTTAACTAAAACAGGGTAGCCAGAATATTGCTCTACATATTCAATCAACCAGTTATCAACTAGTTATTTTAGCTTCTATTGAGATAATTGAATTCAGTTGACTATTCAACTCACCCCCTTCCATGTTAACTATTAACCAATCATAATTTAGTATTTTTGTTATTTGCACCAACCAGAGTAAAATTGTGCAATAATTACGCTAGCGAAATTTTAAGAATTTTCTTCCCTTTCTGTGAAATTTATTTCACTTCCTGTAAAACGTCAAATTTACACAAACTTTGAAGTGTATTTTGTTTGTCAAAACAATGCATACTTACACTAACATCGAAACAACTATCTAGCCTGCAATTTGATTTAAATTAAATATAATTCACCATTGCGCTGTTAAACTATCCTAACCCAATAAATGAGGTCGTGATGTAATCTATTAATTACTAATAAATGTCAATTTTGTGCGTTGAATGGTCCTTTAAATACTACTTGTAGCCGACGAATTGCATAAATTTTTGTCAAAGTGTTTATTCGTGTTTTAGCAGGAGACCAATTCAGATCGAAGCAATAAACACTCATATACTTTGACAAAAAA
This sequence comes from Agriotes lineatus, assembly GCA_940337035.1. Taxonomy (NCBI): domain Eukaryota; kingdom Metazoa; phylum Arthropoda; class Insecta; order Coleoptera; family Elateridae; genus Agriotes; species Agriotes lineatus. The sequence goes on from CALNHX010001399.1 coordinate 43,279, forward strand.
AATCGGCAATTCGTGGACTACTCGCGGTGTTGTACGTATATGATAATTCAACACTATAATAAAGGAACCAATGAAAATTGTCAGTTTGTCAGAAACGGCCACTGACTGCATTTGATAACACCTAATGTCTCAGTGCTTTCACGGGATCACGATTGGTTTTAAGAATTTAATTTAGTGAGTAGCCTTTGGCTGACATTTCGTCAAAACGTCAAAGTGAAGTTTGCAAATCGGTGTCGTTCTAAAAATGAATAATAATAATAATTTTGGAAGCTCCATTATAGAATTAGAGTGGAAAACATTAATAGTAAATTACACTCCGAGGTGGAAAGTGTCTCGAGATAAAGTTCACCTCGACGCTACGCGTCTCGGTTAACTACTTAATCTCTCGACAGGAATGAAACTTTTTACCGTGGTATGTATACTATTTTATTCGCAGCCACTTTATTCTAAACAATAATTGGAAAAATTATTATATTATGATACGACAGGTTGCGGCGCGCATGAATGGATCAACGAGATTCCCAGTGTCCCTACCTACTCAGCGGTCGGGAATAGATCGCGCATGAATGGATCAACGAGATTCCCATTGTCCCTACCTACACAGCGGTCGGGAATGGATTCATTTCCAACAGCAATCACTTTTCCGACCGGTTGGAAAGTTAAGTTGGGAATAGCTCATTTTCCAACTTTTGAAAAGTCAGTAATGATCTTATTACATATATGGTTGCGAATAAAAAACTTGGCCGTCGAATACAATATAATCGAAGCCATCTTTCTAAATACTACTAAAGGTAAAATTTTTAAAGAATATTTTTCGTTTACATGGAAGCTATTGCAAATTCTACTCGACTTGCGGTCTGGCCGAATTTTTAACGATGTTTTGGTTTTGAGAAATTTAAACGCAATAATCCGCATGTCAACGAAAATATCTAAAAAAAATCACCTTTTGTGGTATTACCCTTGATAATTTTGCACTGTATAATTTCAGTGATAATTTAACCTTCTTCTTCTAGTTAGGTTTACAGCCTGTCGCTCCAATTTAATTTGCCTCTTTCGATGTAGAGATCCAACATCCCTTTCACCTCTTTGGGGGTCTTCTCGACAATTTGTATCACTTAAATAATAAAAAAGAGTCTTTATTTCTCGACAAAATAGTTCGTGAGGCTATATTCTTACCGAATATCTCACGTGCATTGAATATGTTTCCTCGCTAATCAGTTATTGCGTTTTGCAAAAGCATTAGCAAGCGCGAAACGTTGTCGGTAATATTCACTGCACTGGAGATATTACAGGTAACTATTTCCCTCAAAAATATTTGACCAATCAGGTAAGTAGGACCTGAAAGATTCAGCCAATCACATGCGCTAATTTTGCGCTAATGCAAATTGTCGATAATTTTGAATTGTTTGCCCTAGTGGAAATTGCCAATACATTCTGAAATTTTACACATTATTTTGGTTTCTATGTAGGTTAATATTAAATACATTTTTCTACTTTAAAAATAGATATGAACGGCAACATAACTTTTCAGGAGATAGTCTGTCGAATACTTATACCTTGTGCAAATCAAATTGTATACATTTTTTCAAATGCACGAAAGTGGCAATTTGGCATGCACTTGGGATATTACTATTGAATATGCGAGAACCAGGCCTACTCAAACAGGAAAACTTAGAGACACAAGAAGGAAGAGGAAAGTACAATTTAAATGAGTATGCTCGCCCTTTTGTATTGTAGCCCAGCGGCCATATTGGATTATTGTAATAATGTAAATATTCTTTTTTAATAACAATGATGTAAATTTCAGTTTTAACATATAATCTGCACGAACAATACCGAATTAACATAGAAGACCATACTAGAGATGTAAACTCACCGTCTGCTCGACGTGGGGATCACCGATTGTCGTACGAGGTCCAGGAGCTCCAGGATCTCCAGGGAAGATCGACATTGCGTCGCGTTGATCCCCCTCAGCTCCCGCAGCTCGACTCCGCGAAATAAATCACAACAAAGCAATTCTTCAAGGCTCGGGGGTCGGTTTGCGTTTTGGAAAATAAGTCCTAGGACTTCGGCGACTCGAGGCACTCGTTCTAATTCTAATTGTAGGTGAGCTGGACTTGGCGGCGTCGACAGTTCGTATCCTGTCGTCATCTCGAACAACAGGTGCCCGAAGCCCAGGGTGTCTGGGGCACTCGGGGGCCTCGGGGACAAACCCAACAAGGGGTTCTCCAAGCCTGCCAGGCGCGCTACGCCGTTCTGAAGAATCACATTTCCGGAATGAAGGTGATAAAATGGAGGAAAGCTGCGGTCTCGGAGAAACAGCAGCGCTTCCAGGATTTGCCTCCCTAAGCGCTGTACCTGAAAAAGTTCAATCTTTGTACGCTTTCGCTAATCGAATTCCTAATCCCCAAGCGCCCATTCCATTTGCCTTTCTTATCAGCGTACGCCACCGCTACTTTCATTACCTCATCGCATCCGTAGGGACGCATACCAAATACTAGAGATGGGCGGTATTGAACTAAGTTCTAAATTACTAAACATATAACGTATTACTGGAGTAATAGATACCGAATCATGCCTGCTAATTTTGTAACAGGTCCTCTCATTTGGTTAAATCAGACCTGGATAAATTGTTAATGCACTGTATATTTACGTAGCTGGAGTTAAGCTTTAGATGTAGTACAGTATTATAAGTATAGAACATTCAATCACCACCATTCCTATTTCCCAAGAGAGGTCTTTACAAAAATAATGGGATTACTCGCGACACATAAAAGTTTTTGAACTGCGTCGTTAGTGCTTTATGTTTCGTGCCACGAAAACTATGTGATGTAAATTTGTTTCGTCAGAATTTATTTGAATAATGTAAAAAACTTAGCCTATAGAACACTTGTTTATTATTAGTATTCCGTACTATTTCAAAATACCCAATTCGGCTTTGGCAATCGTGGGGTCTTAATGCTTAAACTTCGCCAAAGAGGAGAGGCAATTCAAGATAAATGTGTTATGATTACGAAACTCTATTTTTAAATATACTTCAGTGATTATGACATTTACAATTCGAATACTCTTACTCTGGAGCGATATATCACGCTTAATTGTTAAAATCATCTAGTAGTGCTTGTGGGTCAAAGGGTTAATTGAAAACTGGAAAATAAACGTGTGGTAATAAATATCCTTTTTAGCGGTGACGTATACTACACTGGCCAGCAAAGTTCAGAAATTTGGAAATTTCACAGCAGAATTAAATTTTGTCCATTAGAACTGAATTTATTAGAAAATGAGAAATAAAAATATGGTATTATTTTTATAGCAGAGACGCATGTGAAACAATTGAAAACTACGGTTCTACCGTTTTGTAATTACAGGACTCTTCCTGGCGTTATATGTGTATGGAGCAATCACGGGAATTGGTCCAGTCAAACGGTAGAAAATAGGGGAACGTTTTGGTGGAGTTTTGATATTTGGTGCATATATGTTTTTTGGGTCGCAGTACACGAATCTCAGGTTTGCCAACAAAAATTTTGACCGGAAACATGTTTTTTTAAGCAAACACGGTGTAAGATGCGAGTTTTTTTAGTTTTTCTAAAATTACCCGAAAGCTATCCATTTTTCGTAAATGTTGAACCTATATGAAATGAAAGAGGATAAAATTTCCTTCATTTTATGTACGGGGAAAGTTTTGGTGGAGTTTTGATATTTGGTTCCTCTATGTTTTTTGGTTCGCTGTACACGGTTTGCCAACAAGGATTTTGACCGGAAACACGTTTTTTAAGCAAAAACTGAGTAAAAAATGAGATTTTTGTTAGTTTTTCTATCCAATTTCGTAAATGTTGAACCTATATGAAATCAAAGAGGATAAAATTTCCTACATTTTACGTAGGAGACGTTTTTTTCTCCCATCAATCGTTCAGCCGCGAGAGCGCCCCGAAGTTAGGTGTTAAAAGCAAAAAAAGGAAATTATCCCAGTCTATTTCAAAGTAACTCGAAAACTATCTATTTTTCGTAAATCAAAAATGGTATATGCAATGAATCTTCATAAATTAAATGTTGGCAAACCTGATATTTGCGTACAGCGAACCAAAAAACATATAGGAACCAAATATCAACACTCCAAAACTTTACCCTATTTTCTACCATTTGACTGGACTATAATTTCGCTGCGCTCTCGCGGCTGAACGATTGATCGGGGAAGAAAACCTCAAGTACATAAAATGAAGAAAATTTTATCCTCTTTCATGTCATATAAGTTCAACATTTACAAAATTCGATAGTTTTCGAGTAATTTTAGAAAAACTAAAAACAATCTAATTTTTTACACCGTTTTTGCTTGAAAAAACGTGTTTCCGGTCAAAATTCTTGTTGGCAAACCTGATATGCGTGTACAGCGACCCAAAAAACATATAGGAACGGGATATCAAAACTCCACCAAAATTTTCGACTATTTTCTACCATTTGACTGGACTATATCTTCGCGGCGCTCTCACGGCTGAACGATTGATCGGAGAAAAAACATCTCGTACATAAAATATAGGAAATTGTATCTTCTTTCATTTGATATAGGTTCAACATTTACGAAAAATGGATAGGTTTCGGGCAATTTTAGAAAAACTAAAAAAAATAGTTTTTTACACCGTTTTTTTGCTTAAAAACATGTCAAAATTTTCGGTGGCAAACCGGATATTCGTATACAGCTACCCAAAAAATATATAGAAACCAAATATCAAAACTCCACCAAAACTTTTCCCTATTTGCCCTTTTTGAGCACGATTTGACTGGACTAAATGCTCTAAAATGTTCACTTTCACAAGTGGAAACAGTTGTAAACATAATTTTATTTACGATAGTGTGTAAAATTGCCTTTTAGTTGGCAGTTTTAAGTTTGTAAAACGACTGTTTAATAACATGTTTTCATTAGTTTACGTCGTCAGTAGTAACGTTTTTAAAAAAATTCCTTAGGCACCTTGTCAATAGCAACGTGTTTTAAAATTTTTAAAACACGCAAAATTACGATCGGTTGCTGGTAATCCTAATTTACATTAATTTTTTTTTATATTTACCGTGTTTTCTAGATTCTATCGTAGATAAAATATTCTACGATAGTAGTAGTACAAGAGGGGTTCTGGACCAAAGTGTGTCTCTGCGCATGTGTTCTGCGCAGGTTGTTAATAGGGGCGATATTTGGCCGCACCGGATGTCTGGGGCGCACCGGATGTCGCGCAGACGTGTGGGGTATTTTTTGCGAGGTGATTGTCCTTAGGGTGACGTCATAGTCTGGGAAATTTGCGTTGGTGCACATGTGCTTGTGGATGACTCATCACAGCATGTGGCCACATGTGTTATGATGACCGGATGTCGCGCAGACGTGTGGGGTATTTTTTGCGAAGTGATTGACCTTAGGGTGACGTCATAGTCTTGGGGAATTATTTTCGACATGTGCTTGTGGATGACTCATCACAGCATGTGGCAACATGTGTATTGATGACTCATCGCAACATGGGGTAAATTGCCTCCTCAGTTGTGTGTGAGAAATTTGCGGGTGATGACATCATTGCTCGCCAGATGTGTTTTTCTCTCTAAATACGCAGTTTCGGCTGTCTGCAAAATCAGTGTTGCAGCGACACGCGTACTTTCAGCATGTGTGCAGCAAATAGCATTTCAGAATTAAGTTCAAATTCTATAAAATCAATTAGGAGCGCATTACAGTTTATAAAATGTAGTGATGAGGTTGATAGGTGGATTAAGCTTGTAAATAGCACTATTTTAACTGTTAGGCGGTTTATTCGTGATGGTAGTGGTAAAAATGAAAATCCTTTCAAGTTAGAAGCAAACCTTAGTTTATTAAAGGGGCAGCGGCAATTATTAAGAAATTTAAAAATTAAATTAGTAAAGAGAGGATCAGGTGTAGGAGGCGAGCGACAGCAAAAATTTTTAAATAAAAACAAGCTAGTGTGGGAAGACGTGGAATCATGTTTTCATAGTCGAATAAGGACTGGCATCATTGCAAATTTGGGTTATAAGAAGCCTCAAGAATTTCTTTCAAAATCGTATAAAAGTTTTTCAATAAAAATTAAAAAGATTATGAAAAATAATTTAATCTTTAAAGCTAATGTAATATTTAGCGCATATTTTATCAAACCTAACAGTGGGGAGATAGATTTAAAGACGTTTGCTACTAAAAATGAAAAAAATGATTCTGGTACCAATATAAAACAATGGTACGCAAACTATGTGGAAAATAAACTGTTGACAAAATTAGAAGAGTTTCAAGAACGGAGTTTACTCGAGATACTACATTTAAAGGTAAATTTAAATAATTACAGTCCTCTAACAGTAGGTAGTTATATCGAGTTGCCTCAAGATATAAAAAATAAAAAAGCTGTAGTTAACGTAAAAAATGATGATCAATATTGTTTTTTGTGGTCAATAGTATCGGCATTACATCCTGCAGATAAGCATTCTGATAGAATATCTTCGTATCCACATTTCAACGAAGTTTTAAATTACGCAGGCCTAGAATTTCCAATAAAATTAAAAAACGTGTCAAAATTTTAAAGAATGAATGATTTGCGTATAAATATTTATACTTTAGAAAGGAAAAATAAATATAGTAAAAATATAGTACTGCCGATATATATTAGTAAAAATACGCTAATTAATAAGGATGCTATACATTTATTAATGATACCCAACGGAGAGAGACTGTTTCATTTTTGTTGGATTAAAAATTTATCTAGATTGGTTACAACTCAGATACATAAGAGAAAAACTCAAACTTTTCTATGCGATAGTTGTCTAAATCATTTCGTAACTAAACAGTCGCACATAAATCACATTAAAAATTGCAATAGCGTAAATAAAACTAAAGTTAGAATGCCTTACAGGGGTGAATGCATAGAATTTACAAACTATAAATATCAGGAAAAAGTGCCATTTTCAATCTACGCGGACGTGGAATGTATTTTAGAAAAGCAAAACAACGTTGCTATGTCAGCTGAAAATAGTACAGTTTATCAAAAACACACTCCATTTAGTATCGCATATTATTTAAAATGCTCATATGATGACAGTTTATCGCGATTTTGGATATATCGCGGCACCGACTGTATTGAGCGATTTGTAAAAGAATTACAGACTATAACATATCAAGTAAGTGATATATTGAAAAATGTGCAACCTATGAATATTAGCCAACAGCAAAACGAGTGGTTAGCCTGACCACATCAAAGGTGGAGCATCAATATAACTCGTATACGATTTTCTTTACACATTCTCGTTTTAATCTCTGATCTCTTCAATGGGCTCCACCACATTATACACAAAAAAATCATACGCGTCTGAGAGTCGTAGTTTTGTACTAGTTGTATAAAAGTCCGGATGTCCATCCAGCTTAACGGTAGCACTTATACGTTCGCTGCCAAGCCAAGGAAATAACTCCGAAAAGCGTACGACACTCATTAATGACCAATAGAAAAATTAGTTCACGAGCCATAACCAAGACAACAACAAAATTTCTTGTAAATTTTTTGTAGGTAGACATTACTTCTTTTTAAGGTTTGTGTCGTTACGATTTTCTTACCGAATCTGCATTCGAGCATTAATTCATATCCGGAAATTATTTTTCGTGCATTCCAACAACGTCCTAATTTGCCCTCGCGTCCCGCTCGGGCAAATTAATACGACGTTGTTGGAACGCACTCAAAAAATTTCCGGAAAGAATTAATGCCCTTATGAGATTATATGTGAAAATTCCTTGTAATATTTCCCATATGTCTGGAAAAGGCAATTTGCTGCAGACATGTTGAAAGTACGCGTGTTGCTGCAACACTGATTTTGCAGACACCCGAAATTGTGCCAAGAAGAGGCAATTTACCCCATGCTGCGATGAGTCATCATAACACATGTTGCCACATGCTGTGATGAGTCGTCCACAAGCACATGTCGAAAATAATTTCCCAGACTATGACGTCACCCTAAGGTCAATCACCTCGCAAAAGATACCCCACACGTCTGCGCGACATCCGGTCATCATAACACATGTGGCCACATGCTGTGATGAGTCATCCACAAGCACATGTGCACCAACGCAAATTTCCCAGACTATAACGTCACCCTAAGGACAATCACCTCGCAAAAAATACCCCACACGTCTGCGCGACATCCGGTGCGCCCCAGACATCCGGTGCGCGCAAATATCGCCCCTATTAACAACCTGCGCAGAACACATGCGCAGAGACACACTTTGGTCCAGAACCCCTCTTGTACTACTACTTACGATACACATGCGTAAAGCATCTTTAGTCACTCGCGGGGCCAAAAACGCCCCTCTCACTCGCATTGTAACTCTACCCCACTGGTGACTAAAGAGTAGCTTTACGCACTTATATCGTAAATTACTATTAGGCCACTTCCGCAATTGCTCCACACGCATATGACGTCAGGAGAAAGATTTTTGAGACGAACTGTATTTGTTGGACTTTAGTTTTAAGATTAATTAAATAGATGTATTTTTGTGCGATTAGTTTGCAACGTTTCAGTTAAATTCAAAATGTTCTCACGGTTTTGTGCAGTTTGCCAAAATTATTCATAAGCACGTTCAATGCATTTCTTAAGTTTATAACTTTATTACCCCAATAAACCTTTGCCGACAGAGCGCTTGTTTGTGAGAACCATAACATTTTAGTTTTCCACGCCAAAAGTTACCGAACGTTTCATTGGCTATTTAGACACCTCCACGGGACTTGCAGATAGCCTACCAAATTTCAACTTAGTTTGTAAGCAGTATCATAGAATCATGTTAACGATAACCATCCAGCAATGCAGCCGTCACTCTTAAGTGCTATATGTATATATTATGTAAATATAATCTAAAACTCTTTAATTTATTCAACTATACCAACATATATTGTGGTGTAAAAAGCTACACTGCATCACCAATCCAGTATTTATCTATCAATTTTTTATTTATCATTATTTTTCTATTCTATAACAGTAGCGGGTGTCTAAAAAACGGGTCAAGAGTGCTGCGAAAATTTTTGCTAGATCATGTCTTGCATAATATGTTACAATTAGCTGAGCAACAAACCTCGATTAAACGTCAAAAGATGGTTTTATTTTTACGCGGTAGGTATTAAACATAACCTCATAATAGGTAATTGAATTATGACATTTAATCATAATTTGGAGATTAAACTTGACCACTCCAAGTACTACACGCTACGCCCTATGGAACGCAAACAAAATTTTCGGCAATACACCCTTGAACCGTTTTTTAAGCACCCTGTATAATAAGTGAGTAAAATTATAAGCTAGAGGGATATTTGATGCACGTGCACGCAAGCACAAGCGTATAATGGCATTTCACTCACGTGTGATAGACGACGTGTTATCTTACATTTACAGGCTTCTGTTCAAAGAAGTTCGAAAATGATATAATAGTAATTTATTATACAAGACGATATAGTTAAATTTTATCCACGAGTGAATCGTTTAACGTCGAGACGAAGTTGAGACGTTAATAATTCAAGAGTGGATAGAAATAGCTTTATCGTCGTGTATAATACAATATTTTTTTCTATAGCAAGAACTTTAACAATTTCAAAAGAAAATAATGACAGTCAATCACATTTCAAAATGTCAGTAGCTAGATTGGGTTGCTACGATAATAGGAAGCTGTCATATTTAATTTAAACAAAAGTTAGAAAATTAAATTACTTTATCTATCCTTGATGTTAAAGTGCTACTTTATCTACCCTTGCTGTTAAAGTAAAACTTGACCTTTTGTTTTGAGTTGATAAAAGCACACTTTAACATGTGCTATAGAAAAAAGTGAATTTAATGGAGAATCTGCCAAATAAGTCAAGAAAAAAACAGCATATAACCATTATATTGGTACCTATAAATTCGTACTCGTTTATGGTTGTCAGTGTATATAATAAAACATGTTAGTAACTTGTGCATAATATTTATCTGGGTTGAGTTACTCACAACGATTACACCTAGTACCGATGCTATAAAATTTTTGAATTTTATCGCATTTAATTTGGAAATGTACTACTTTTCTTCATTCAAAATCGATAAGAAATGTGGTACTTTTATCATGCAACACTTTTCTGCCTAGCAACGGCGATTCGTTTTAGGTTTAGCTTAGCAATACTGAAGTGTATTGTTGGGGTGACACTGTAAGTCTATGTCAAATTCGAGGTTAGTGGGTTAGGCTTTGCGTCAGTTTTGACACAGATTAACGCAAAACCTAACCTGATAACCTCGAATTTGACATAGACTTACAGTGTCACCAACAACACACTTCAGTACTGCCAAACTCATAACGTCAACTGGAGCTGCTTATTGTGCTTTAGTACATAAAAATGAGTTATGCTCATCTTGGTTATGTTTTGACAGTTAGTGTTACTTGTATGTAAAAATTTTATATTTTACATTTCTTATGAAATGCGATAAAATAGTATATTCAACACGTTAGAAAAGTGGTTTTTCTGAACTCGTATGGCCGTTTAAGTACACGCTAACGCTCGTACTCAAACACGCCATATTTGTTCAGAAAAACATCACTTTTCTCAACTTGTAGAGTAATATACATATAGGGTGGCTAAAGAGTTTTTTTTCACGAGTGGACAGTTTAGAGCACGAGCGTTAGCAATTGCTATAAATCCCAATGGTGAAAAAGACACCGCAATTTTTTGAAATACCATATGCCTAATTATTTTCTTCACTTTGTAATTATCTTTTTCATTTTGTAATTTAATACTTACAAAACTTGCTTTTTTGTAAATTTTTTATTTTATAGTAACTTTTTATTTATTTTATAGTAAATTTGTTATTTTCTACTTCTAAATAATGATTACTGACACACATAAAACACTCAAAAATGTGTAAATATGGTGTTGCAAACAACTTTTTTCCAATGCCATTAAAAATGTCGAATTTCTCAAGTGCCAATTCAGTTGTTTAAAGCACAGGTCACACGGTCATTTTGTTGCATCAATTTTGTTTGTCAAACACGTTACGTGATGTCATAAAACAATGTTAGAGTTACTCTGTCAAACTGGGTGGTCCCACCATCAAACTTGATTGATGCAACTGTTTGTATGAGCTATTATTAGTGAGGTTATGGTCTGCTTCCAAGGCGCAAGTTGTTAAATGTTAATGAGTATTTTGTTAAAAAATGGAAGAACAGGTTTGTTTGATATCAATTTTATTTGTGTTATTTTAATATTTTTTAAATCACAGATGTAGTTTGCATTGTTGTGATTGCTAAAATGATTGTGGTGACCACGGAAAAAAAATGACAGAAAATAAATAATAGAAAAATATAAGTCTTTGAAACAAAAAGATAAGGGTTTAAGTTATATTTGGTTAGAGTAAATTTCATAAATACAGTTCAGAAATTATGGTTATGTATTCGACATCTGACGTTTGTTGTGTTATGAGCATGTGAAAGCAAATAGTTACCAAAACCAGTGTTATATTGGACCCCATTGTAACACTGTTTTCGGTGTTATAATAACCATATTGTGACATCAAAGTAGATAAACAAATGTAATGCAACAAAATGAACGTAGACCTGTGCTTGAAGTACTTCTTTTCTTCACTAGTAAAAAAAGTTGCTTTTTCTCACTAGTGAGGAAAATTATCTGTATTTATTGTTATAGTAACAGACGTTTCGCAGCTTCTCGATTTCTGTAAATTATAATTACTAATGTAGACGTCATATAAATTAAACGTCAAATTTCAATTTTTGGCTCGATTTTACAATGGTATTAGAAAAAATAGCATGTTAAATTATAACATTAGAAAAGTAATTCGATGTTGATCCATTGCTGCTTAAAGTGGGGTTGGATTTAACAATAAATGTAATTATTCTACATGTTCGTGTAAAATTAATCCACTCTCTTCGTAAATTAAACGATTACATCCGCTGAAAAACTCACTTTTCTTAACTTGTAGAACAATATAGTACTACGCCGCAACCTTTTATTATGCATTATATAATGAGCTGTTTTTGGACATATTGTTGTTTTTGAATTGTATATATTTCTTATTTCAAAACTGCTTACAATATTTTATAAGGAAATATTTTTCAGGAAATGATAATAATTTATAAGTACTACCAAAAAACATAAATGTAAACCAACAAAAATTAATCAGTTGTTAATTATTTCTAAGACCCGGGCAGATTTAATGATAAGCATTTTAAAAACAAATACTCAGTGGCGTACCCTGAATATTTTTGAGAAAATCAAAATTTAGTAAAGATTACCGTCAGTAACATCAACTATTCTTTGACTTTTAAATGCCTAGAGTGATTGTAATAAATACGTGTGCCTTATTGCTTTATATCAAAAACATTTGCAGTTTTGTTTTTCAAAATAACTATTAAAATAGGTCCCAGTTGCTTGTGTGTAATAGTTAATAGTGCATAAGTAATTAAATAATTATTCTTCTGTCACTGTACTGTAATTTACATTTATTTTTGTGAGACCCCTAAAGATAATAAAACCCCATTCGTACGCCTGTTAATTATTGTCGTAGTTTAAAAAGTCTGCATAACTACATGTGGTACAGCAAAACAAGGTATATGGCATGGTTTCTCTAATACTATACGATGATCGTCACTTGTTACCTGGTCAACTGCACAGCTACAAATGTTTCCTCAAATTCTGCAGGGATATCCAAATTTTATAAAACTGTTGTAAGTTTACATACCTACGTTTCATACGTTTAAATCAAAGTTTAATTTGGACAAATCTGTCCGGACCTTAATTATTTCCTATACTCGCGATGGGATTAAAAGCAAACGAAAAATGTATGACATATCACAACTGTGGTGAATAAAACAAAACACGGCTGCAATGAAACAACTGCCCAATATTCACTTTTAGCTATCGCGTGTTAATGATAGCGTTTCCTAATTAAGAACAGGGGAGTTTACTCAACCAATAAAATTCCTTTTAACGAATTAAACGGCCCAAATAAAATAAAATTGACATTGAATACCCCGCTTATTCGCTGTAAAAACAGTTTTCATCAAAAACAGAAAATATTCTAATGCAATAAATTCCAAAACCATAATGAGAATCCTTTACAGGCTATCGTTAAATTAATCATTGAATTGCATCTCCCTTTCGATTTATTACAGCCTCAACGTGTTTAATCATGGCATTTATCAAGCTTTTTATATTATTTGGGGTGACTTAATTCCTAACGTATTGGAAACGTTAGTAGAACTGAGCATTCTGTCTGAAAATGTCTACTAAACAACTTTTTAATAATACGTATGATCGAAAACTTTTATCCTCTAGAGGGCTGTGGAATTTTTTAAAATTTAATTTATGTTGGCAGTGATGAATAAAGGTACTTAATATAACCTAGACAATTTCGACAGAATCACGTAACTTTGACGGAATGTTTAATACTGAACACAAAGTGGTGCTGTGTATGGAAAATGGAGGAAGTCATTTTGAACAGCTGTAATTGTTTTTGTTATTAAAATTTTTGTTTTCAACAAAAATATTTACATTTGTTAAAGTGACATTACTGTTATGACCTTAAACTGACAGATATATAAAATGCCAATGTGACTTTTACTACCACGCCTGCCAACACAATTTTTTAGCAAAATAATTCCACAGTCTTCTAGATCTAGACTGCAGGGGTCGGCAACCTTTTTCGGACGGCGGGCCATTTTCAAAATAAATTTTTTTATACGGGCCGCACATTCAAATGTAACTTAAATAGTGCTTTTATATCATATACGAGTATGAATATTATTAAAAATAAATATAGAAAAAAAAATTTTTTATTGACATGCTATAATAACAATAATGGTAGAGAACAAAAATTTTACAATTCTTAAAAGGGAAAAAAGAGAAAATACAATTCCAATTAAATATGTATAAATATGTAAATATAAAATATATAAATATAAAAAATATAAAATATTGTAGTGAAACGTCATACGGCTGTCAACATGAACGCACATATGAACATACAGTAGCAAACTGGCGAAATGAAAGAATTAGTGATGGGCCTATCCGGAATGAATAATCGGAAAGTTTCCGATTGTTCAAAAAATCGGAAGGTTCCTATTATTTCGGAACTTTTCGGAATTCGATTATTTTACTGCTCGGTGCACAAAATTCGGAATTTTCGGAATTGGATTATTTTACTATTCGGTACACAAAATGAGAAAACGAAATGCCAATTTGAACTGAACGGAATACGGAATGTTGTATTGACTCACTTGACTGCTATATGCTGGTTGGCGAATGTTGACGGGTCGCGCCGTGTGCGCATGTGTATGATACGTGAATGGCACTAATGGCAGTGGTATTTCGTAGATTAATTATTAGATAGTACAGCTACAGACTTCAAATTCAAGTATTGTTTTATACTATCTATTATGTACTTTATGTGCTATTAAACTTTAAAATATCACTACCATTTTTCGAAAGTCTATTAACGTAACTACTGTAATAATTTGAAAAAAAATATTTTATTTCCTCATATCCCACTGTGCGACTCAAACTCATAAATTGTTTTTTAGGATACTGCATTTCTAACTAGCGTCTACATAGTTACAAACGAGTCCGGTAGACAAAATTTACCGGCCTAGACCAGTAATAGAACTACTACTGGTCTAGGCCGGTAAATTTTATCTACCGGACTCGTTTGTAACAATGTAAACGCTAGTTACCAATGCAGTATCCTAAAAAACCTTATACGATACACGAGCGGTAGAATTCTTATGGTCTTGCCAAACATACAGGTCTCGCCCTACGGTTCGACCTGTAAAGTATTGGCGCGGCCATAAAAATGTTGCTACCGGTCTAATAACGTAAATAGCTATTACTGACCGTCCTACAAACCCAAACAATAGATACCAACGCAGATAAGGGCTTACGGCGCGACGGCGAGTGCTCTCATCGTAAATTTGCACGCACTTCTTCTTCCTTCCGTTTGTTGTTATTATTTTGCTCGTTTTCCCTTGCTTGCATTTACGGAATGTAAAATAATCGGATGAAATTCCGATTTCATAAACATTCCGAAATGGAACATTCCGATTATTGAAATCATCCGATTATGCCCATCACTAGAAAGAATGCTACACTTGCTAAGCGAGACGTCGTATTCGCTGGGGAGTGGGGATTAAACTTGCTCAGTAAAATAGGTTTCCCACTATGCTTCTGTTTGTCGCGCATTTTTGTCACCGGCCACATTTCGGCACGCTTACGATCTAAGTTTGTTGATTTTTCCTAAAGTTATATTGGTGCTTTGGCGGGCCACGCAAAAAGTTGCAAAGGGCCGCATGCGGCCCGCGGGCCGCGTGTTGCCGACCCCTGATCTAGAGGATAAAAGTTTTCGATCATACTGTACTGTGAGAAGGGCAAAATATGGTTGATAAATTATTTATAATTTACTTACAATGTAATCATACATTTTCAATTTTTAAGCCAACTTTTACTGAGGTGAGGCTCATAAATACTTCATTAGCCTATTTTGGAAAATATCCGATGGCAATGTAAGGAATTTTTTTAAATTACATCACTATTTTCTAGAATACTAATGGCATGAGACAAAATAAGAAAGTAAGAGTTTAACCTCAACTTAACTTTTTATCTTGTAGGCTGGTTTATGAAACATAACTATAGGGCCCTGCATTTATGAGAAAACTTTTAGCACAAATAAATATCTGTAATTAATTGCTGCATGATATTCCATTAAATCAATTGCAAACATTATGGCACTAATAACATTGTGACTCTGTCCCGGGTTTCGTCAGTCTTAGATGGGAGCACGGCCCTGACCAGCTCGACAGTCTCTGCGATTTTGAGTCGTGAGTTGGATTAACGAAATGCTTCTTGCAAACTACTAAACATATGAAAGCCAGTTGCCGTACGAAGACAACATCAGATTTAATTAAAACTACCACACTTTAAGCAAGCAACTTTAATCAATTCAAGGCTAGGTTTGTTAGATTCAAGAGGAACCCAGAATTCAATAAACGAATAGTATACGGGGATTATATAATCGCAAAACATTTTATTAAATAAGAGCGCCCAGAATCGATTAGGCAAAGTAGCAAAAATTCCTAAAAAAAGCACCACTAATATTCAAAAAACTTATCGAGTGAAATGATTCGGGGGTTCCGTGGTATGACGAGACCTCACCGAACAGACGCAATTACAGATATGATACCTTTTCTCGCAATCAAAAGCAGGCTCTTCACAGAATCGCCGAGGAGCGCTCATGTATCACTAAAACCACCCCTCTAATAAACTTAACAAATAGAAAACCAGCAGAAATCGGAAGAATATACAATGCAGCCGATACCTAATTGTTTACTAGTTAAAAAAATACTATGATTTAAAATCTACAATAAGTAACCTCGAATGAACGCGATTTGATGAGCTATGCGCTTCAACTGCAGAGTGAATCGCAGCAACACCAAACTGACCACTTAGTCGAAAGACATGAGGTGTCGGGCAGAAATGACTTGTAATATCAGGTGATATTGTTTTTCTCAAATGTGTGATTTGGAGCCCAACATATGGAGAACACCCACGGAAGACTTCTTTACATTCCAAGACAAATATTAGGGGGTAAGTCGAACAAAATACCTACAAATAAATCCGACGAAATGTTAGACCACGTGAAGATAGAACGATAACAGTTTCATGCCTAAAATTGTGGGAGATGAACAGGTGATTTTACTACCAAAATAGTATTAAAATCCTGAATCACACAGACAGGTGGAGCAATTTATTATTTTATATGCACCTGATTACTGACGCTTTTCGGGGCAAATCCGTTTAGTAACCGTCGCCAAGAAGAGTACCAACAAATGGTTTTACAGCATTGGAAGTGAAGTCAACACTCAATGATTTCCAAAAATGAGAACCGGAAATAGCTTTACTCTGAAGTAGGGATGGACGCATGACGTGAAAATAGTCTGGCCACGTTGGATTACGGGGAGTTCTGCCGTGAACGTGAGTAATATTTGAAAATAGGGCTGTGAACATATGAATGAACGTGAGTGAAAATTTCCAAGGCGTTATTTACGGTTCACTTTAAATATTTAGTAACGAATAAAAGACTGCAGGGTGCCCCGCTTCCCCGCTGCCCTCCCATGTGGAAGATCTAGAGCTGGAGCAGGAGGTCATTGTACTTCTGTGTGGCAGCCTGCAGTGATGGAGGTTCGCACCTGTGTTGTGTTGTGAATGTTGTGTTTACAGTAAATCTCGTATCTGCGTCTATAGGCGACAAAGTAGAACTTACTTTTAGTTCCTCAAACGTAAAAGTACTTTTAAACCTAGGAATTAAAAGTGTTGCTGTTGCGTATCAACATATACCTTCTTGTAATCGTATCAGTAAGGAAAACGTCAATGCCGATGACATATTTTGGTATTAAAAGTAATGTCTTTGGAGACGGTTGCACGAAATGTGTTTGCGAGAAAGCAGTATTTATCCCTTGTTGTTAGCTATTGTAGTAAATTTTCATGTATTTCTTTTTGTGTCTACTATTCTGATTGGAGCATATCACGTAAATTATTTCACGTGCAAAACATGAGTGAACGTGAACGTGAGTGTTTAAAACAAGCGTAAAACGTGCGTGACGTGAGTGAATATTCACTCACGCGTCCCTCTCTACTCTGAAGTCGGGTAGTAAAAAAAGGAATGCCAATTGCAAATCAAAAAATTACCAGTAACTATATAAGCAACCGGATATAAATAATTTCGTAAAAAGTTGCCGAAAATATTGTAAAAATGGGCGAAGATCGGAAATAAAATTTTAGGGGCTAAACACACCCTCTTCCTTAGAAAGGTATTCAAAAGGTGTTTGAAAATAACATACGGGAATGCCTTTGTAATGTGTACGAAGTAAAAAGATAAGAAGTTGCGATAACTCTAAAAACCACCAAACCAAAGAAGAAAATTTTAAAAACTTGAAGAACCCCGCTAGGTTGCTATAACTCACGCCACAATAATTTCGGAGATAAATTATTTTAGATAAATATTTTAAAGCAATTAATTGATTTACCAGATCAAAAATTACAAATTCTACAAAAACGGTGCAAAATGGACCGTTAGGTATAGCGACAATTTTTCTCTAGAATTTTAAGCTGAATTCAAAAATGTAATAATATACCGGGTGTTCTATTTAAAATAGGAGTTAATAAAACAAATAGAAAAAAAACGAAAGAAACCCATGTTAGAAGTATTCAACTGAAAAATCACCTATCTCACATCAATAGACTACACATTCAAAATGTAATAAAAAATGTAAAGTTTGAAAAAAATCGTTAGAGCCGTTTTGTGTGTTAATTTTCCAGTTTAATACCTCTAAAATGATTTTTTTAATTAACTTCAACTAACTTTATTTTTACGGTTTCTGTAGAATTTGTAATTTTAGAAAATTTTTGACGAATGCTTAAAAATAACAAACAAATTTTTGACTAATTGTAAGATCACTGTAAAAGGAAGTTGTGTGAGTGTATCACACCAGATTTATTTTAAACGAAGCGAGATACGAAAAAACTCAAGACAAAAAAAGTTGCATTTTTAGTTGCTTCATTCAAATATGGAAATTGCAAAAAATCTGCTGGGCGTTATTGTTTTGTGGAAAAATCTAATCGATATGCCCCATGTGCATGCCCCTGGAATTACTGGATCAATTGTAATAGGTCCAAAAGATATCTCATAAAGTTATAAACAAACTGTAAAAATTTCATTAAAATCGCCAGAAGCGTTTTTTAGATAACAATAAAAAATTATTTTTTTAAACTTTAATACCCTGTATCTCGGAAACGAAGCGTTCGGACTCATGTTTATTAGGATTTTTCGTTTGTATTAATGAGATCTATAAGTGGGTAAAATATCCAAACGTATTTTTTAAAGCCCTGTATAATGTAGTAACGTTCTGGCACTTCATTCCATGTAGGAACATGGCCTGGGTATAATGTAGTAGGAATGCTAAAAACAAATGTTTAACTAATTATAAGTTATAAAGTAAAAGGAAGTTGTGTGCGTGTATCACACCAGATTTTTATTAAGCTTTCGCAAAATTTGCTCGTGGAATATTACTCCCATCTCCTAAAATTTTCGGAAATGATCGAAGCAGTCGTTGTATTATACACAAAAATCTGTTTATCTGATTCTATAGGGTGCGGTCTAAAAACGTGATGCTTTTTAGAACGCTATCACAGGTATAATTTAAGAAATGACTCTTCAGTTTTTATTAATAGCAGATTCTTGGTCTCCAGCTCAGAGACCAAGTAGTTATGGCTTGGAAAGCATACCCTTGTAGATGGTGAATGATTACAATCACAAAGATTACTACTGATTTATTAAGGGTCCCGAGTGGTGTAGCTTGAACAAGCGTCCACGTTCGATCAGCAGAGTTAAGCAACGCTGTCTCTGGTCAGAACTTGGATGGGAGTTCCACGGCTGCATCTCTCGGCGCCTCGTGGTACGGCTATCACGAAAAAAAGTTGGTCTCGGCGGTCATACAACATCATGACAGTCGTTAGTGGGGTTGGAAGTCCTCATAACTGCACAGCGACGCCTATAATTGGCCTAACGGCTGTTGGCTGAGTGCGAATTAAATAAATAAATAAATAAATAAATTAAGACCGACTGTTTTTATGTGTACCTATACAATTTGTTTACATATCGCAAAGATTTATTAACAAACACCTGCTAGCCTAGTACTACTTGATGGATTACTTGTTAAAGTTAAACACAAATTACTATTTAGTAAGACGCTGCAGTTCATTCACACGTAAGTAGAGGGATTTTGCTGAATGGTGTTGTGTAACGTTATCGGTGACCTAGAGCGTCGTGCTGATCAGAATGCTGCCTTGCTATGACAGCACATTCTTGAGCTGATTAAATAATTTTTAAAACAAAATTAACTAATTTTTAACAAGGTTAAACAACTAAAGAGTAGTTTGATTCATTATATTACAAAAAAATAGCATTTTGTAAGTGAGCTCCGCTACGTTGAATACATTCTTCGATGCGGCGACACCTTTCTTATATAAATAAAATTCCAAACGTTCTGCGAATAATGTTTGTTTGATTAAGTGCATTTTCGTCTTTTATACTATGTTAATCAACTGAACTGCAGGTATGGTCCGGCGTAGTTGTTGTTCGCATTACTAAACCTTGATTCTTCGACTAAAGCAATAAAATGGGGGAATTGAAAAAAATGGCAAACGTGTTCGAACTGCAGTTATGAATAGTTTTTATGAGTTGTTTCTTATATCGTACTTATGGTAGCGTTCTAAAAAGCATCATATCCTGAGTCTGCACCATGTATGATTGGTCATTAATATGTCATTAATATACCTTGATAGTTCAATGTACTAACATACTCTAATACCTAAAAATGACAGTTTAACTCATCTCTAGCAAATACCAACCTGCCATAACGGAAGCCCTTCTCCGCGTCCTGTGTATTTTTTATTCCACTCCTCGTGCCAAGGGCTGGAATAAATGAGATCCCGAAGACTGCCGGCGTGATTAAGGGGGCTTATCAAAGCCGCTTGTGAATCCCAGAATTCGATGTCTAATACTGGATGGATGTATGGATGCTGCAAACCCCTGAAAAGGGCCAGGACAGTTTCTCTAGTCACTTCTGATGGCTTTATTGGACAAGCCCCAGATAGAGACACTAAACTTAACAGCCTTTCTGCACCTAAAGTTATGTCTTGGACGATAAACCTATCATAAAAAGCTAACTATAATCTCATACTCGGTAACTACACCTCCATACATACCAATGTTTATCTGGTCTTGAACCTAAGTGTTCTAATTGCGTTCGCAGTTCGTATCGATTACTCTTGGTAAGAAAATGACGACATGCAATGAAGGCTCCATCATAGACCTGCGTTTCTAATTGATTCCTTTCACCTCCACTGTCTGCTCTTTTCAAAGCGCTGTATTCGTGTCGGGGAACGTTCGACGACCTGTTACGATACAAAATAACTTTTAAGTCATCTGGCAGAGACGTTTAGGAGTTACCACAACCTTTTAGAAAAAAACGTTCTAGCTAACGAATCCGACCTACTAGGCATTTTTGGTCCTTCTTTTTGCTCTGAACTTAAACTCCTATTTCTGAATGCGTTTCTTTTATTGGCCGCTGTCAAATTGGCACTCGAAAATTCGGCCACACTTTGGGTCCTCCTCGGTAGCCGCTTTTTGCGCTTACTCGAACGCGAGGGCCTTTCTTGACAAAACCTATCATGCCCTATGACGTCCGGTTCTTTGCCTTCCTTGTCCTCCTGTCGGTTGATCTTCTGATACATGTTAAACATTGCGACGAATTTTGAACGGCGCCGCACCAAACAGGAAAAGTACTTTAGGAGCCACAGTTTAATGAATTTTGATTTTTAACCCTGATACGTGTATGTCCTTCTATGAAACATCACTAACTAAATTAACTCGGCGGCTAAACACGCAATATTTTAATCTTGTTAGGCTCATTTGAGGCGTTGGACGTTATTAGGAATTTAATTTGAAAGGCTTCGTTAGTTCATATCTATACGTAAATGACGACGAACTATTTCGATGGAATTTTTACAGTAAAATTATTTGTCAGACAGAATTCCAGCGCCCATTAAGGTGAAGATGATTGAAACATGATGATAAGCCCTTATGTAAGGGGGTTTCCATTAAGAGGTGCAATTTTAAATGAATAAAAACGTGTTTTTGTTAAAAACGTTCAACATTTTTATTTCAAAGCAACATACAAACCCTACGATATCTGGTAAATGGCTGCTTCGGTTTCTGTGACAAATGGGCATCCCTTTGAGAATGTTTCCTATATGTGTTGGCATAATTGTGGTTCCATTCCGCGAACAACTTTAAGGATTTGAATTGTTTAGGGACTATTGGCGTAGACTTTGTCCTTCATGTAGCTCCAAAGGAAAAAAGTAAGCGTTATCACATCACAAAATCTAAGCAGCTAATAATCAATACTGATGACTCCATTTCGCGAAATAACACGTCTCTGTCAAATGTACACTGTCAGGATATCACAGCTTTATGTGTGACTGTTAAAAAATGCCGCAAAATTATAAATAAAACCTCTAGCAGGAAACCCCATAGTTATTTTTTTTTAATTTTATTTATTCCTATATGTATGAGGATATCTATTAAAATGCAAATGTCAAATCTAGTTTTATCGTTCAGAAGTACTTTTTTTCTAGCAATAGTAAATATATATTTTCATCATATCTATATATAAAAGTATGGGGACATAAAATTAATGTTGATCAAACTAAATACTTTTGTATTGCCACTTTCGCAAAATATATCAATATATGACGAACATTTTATATACCAGGAATTAAAAACTAAATAAAAGCAGCAAAAGTGGATATAAAATTAAAGGAATGATAGCTCATGATCGTTCCACGACCAAAATGTTAAATGTAAATATAATTTGATAGATATACTACTAAAAAAATAAATGATAGTCAATAGCACGAGCTATAAAGCTGAAAAAAGAAAAATACAATAGTGGAGATCGATGTGCTAATAAGAAGATTGGCAAGGATTTATAGAAGGAATCGAATAACAAATCAAACAAAGAAAAAAATTATGAGTGTTTAGGATACAATAATTCAAAGCATAAAACAATTAAAAGTTTACGACAGTAGTGATACAGTGGTCATCGGTAAAAAAGCCCAAAAAGCTGTAAAAAAGTGTAATAAGAGGGTATAGACAGAAACTTTCCTGAAAAGGGCTTTACAGATGAGCAAATATGTAGTCTAGAAAACTGGAGGAAAATTTTGAGGATTAAAGATCATCGCAGTATGTTGTGCAATACATATTGCATATACAGGGTGCTTGTTTCACGAGCATGTGCATGGAAATTCTGAATACCTTAAAAGGTGCGATGTTGGTTAAATTGAGGAACAGTTGCAAAAAGAAATATGACGCAACTATCTAGTTTTTTAGATCTTAAAAATAATGTATATTTGCATTTTCCGTTTTTGTATATGCTGTTTTTATTTGTAAAATTTTTTGAACGTTGTAGAAACGTTCTGAAAACAATTTACTATGTTTGATTTTATAAAACGCCGTAGTAAATGTATATATTACGGTATAAAATAACTCTTGATTTTCTGATTATAGGTAATCTGCTAGTCTTACATCTTACGGTAGAAAAATTCCGGTTTAAGTAAGTAAGGTAATATGCTTAGATTTACTCTCCTTATTTTTCGGTGTTTGACTCTAAATTTCCTGATTTGTTATACTATTACGCAATATTGTTAAATATAATTATGTACAATTTTCTATATACGGATACAGATACTTTGTAATATCAGTTTTTAAATACAGATATTCTATACTTTTCATAGTTATAAATTTGTGAATGTACTTTGTTGTGTGAAGTCAAAAGTTGACACCCGCTCATATCCGCCCACACTAAAACTGCTCTGTATAAGTGTTAAAAAAAAAGTTGTGCTGCAAAGCGTAATGCGTGAAAATATTAAAGTAACTGATGTATATTCTCTGTATTTTTTTAAATATAATAGTGGAGAATTTTTATTTCTACTAAAATGTACGAATTTCATATTTTCATATTTCAACTGTTGAAAAAACGATCATTTTCTGCACTTCTACCAAAGAGTATGTCTTCTACCTCTTCTAAATTATTATGCTCTATTTTTAATTTGTAATATTTTTTAAATTTAATTTGAGTATAGAACAAAGCCTTTTCTGCTTGATTTTATCAAAATTATAAATGGAATAACTGTATTGGGACATGCCCATTGCAATTTAAAATTTGGTAAAGATAGAGCTGTAATGTTATGTGGTTTTCTTAACGTACTGGCGAGATTGATTGTGTTTACAAATTATTTTGTAATACCATTACTTACACTCTCTTATATGCCGGTTAATACGAAATACTATGTCCCTATGGCCAATAAAACTACACAATTTGCGAAGTTTAAATAAATATGCATCTTACAATGTATCTTGTATCTCAACCAAATCGATGTTATCGTAAATATATCTGATAGAATTTTTAGAAGTAGCTGAGATACGCACCTACTAAAGAAATATAGATTTGACCAGGAGCAACCCAAAGTTTATGATTACAATTCCATTTTTCAAATTGATACCCTTGCTTCAATGCACATTTATCCCAATGTTCGGGTAACTTCGGAATACCGACAGAGACAATCTGTTTAAGTTGTCTGCGAACCCAAAGTTATACCGCTTCCATTTCTTGCTTCCCATAGACTCTTTAAGGCATCCAAAAAGATGTTACTCGCAGTTAAAGTACTTTCCATTTTTGATTTATCTAACATCCCTTGAGTTAAGCGCGTAACATGTGGACGGTCATTATCATGGAGAAGAATGCATCATTCGGTTATCACAGCCTGTCTGGCTTTTAAAAGAGCTTGACTGGAGTGTTCTGAATTTGCAGTTTTCCAACCAACTAAGAAATATATCACACCTAGACTGTATATATCCCAAGATACAGTAGTCTATGACAAACTATTTATACCAATTAAATATCACCAATCCCTGTTTGCTATCGAAGTTTATTTCTATTTTTGGAACGAGCAGCAGGAGAGATTTAGATTATGGTCGTTCACTTTAACGTCAGACATTTAAATTTTTAAACTTCTCCATTAACGTTTTAGAGTAAATATATTCTAACATTTTTTTCTCAACCAACATTCGGTATTTCGAATAAGCGAAACAATAGCAGGGAATATGGAAAGAAGTATACGGCTTATCTGGTTTTTATTAACTCTCTGAAAAATGCATAGCTATGTCAAATTAGTGCACCTTAACAACGCTACGAAAAGTAACGGGGGGAAGTCCTTGCAAAATGTGTTTATTCATTATTTACATGACACCCATTAATTATTGAAATACAAATGCCAAATAAAATGTTATAATTTTGAACCATTTTTTAAATGGCAGTATATTATCCGATGGGTTATGGAAATTCAGATTATCACCTTCATTATCATTGTCGATATTACACTTCTGATCTATTATGATATTATTACATTAGATCAGCGAATCAGTATCCAAGTATACTATATTTAAATTTTGTTGTTTTAGCTTGTTCATATAACCAGTTATAGAAGAAATTTGGGCGATAATAATTAATTTTAAATTAGAGACTTTTTAAAAAAGTCTTTACAATTTTAAAAATGACCCAGAGCATATACATTACAGGCAATATATCACACCATTCGTGCCTTTATCAACTTTTTATTCGAAATTTTAGTTATCATAGCAATATGTAGTAGTGAAATCATAGAAGAATAAGGAAAAAACTAATAATACTACGATTAGTTTTCATAAACTCTTTGAAAACCAACAAAGCTAACAGAGGGGGTTCCCACAAAAATAGCATCTAATACTACATTTATGAATATTTTTGTCAGTGCGGGAGTCTTTATTTTGCGCAATAAACTACGTTCCTGGGCCCCAGTTTGCACCTTAACCCATTTTCAAATTCGGTCGATTGGCAGCCGCTTTGGCCCAGATAAAATGGGGTCAAGTTGAAGGCAATTTGTGCGTACTGCACCACGTTGTTGCCCCCAATTGCAGATATGACGCACAGAGTATGGGTTAGGTAAGAAACTTGCAAGCAGACGTACAGTGGGCCCTGCAAAGCTACTTACTTGCATTTTCGAATCCAAAACCCAGCGACTGCTAAGATTCCAAAACCCAAGACCATGAACAAAGCGGTCACCTGAAATCGATTGGTCATAAAAGCTGAACGACGGAGCCAAGAAATTCAGTTACCCAGTGCTGATGGGACGTAGCGATATGGGTTTCATTTTTATGGGGCACCTTCATTTCTGCACATGATTTAGAATTCCGGCCGTTTTCCCTTCGCGTTTAGAGAATGACGAATTCATTAGGGAAATTGAGGGCCCTTAGCGTTTATTAGGCGTCAGGAATATGCTAAAAAAGGCCTTGTCAGCTTGTCAAATCAGGAAAAAGTAACGAATTACCAGCGCTTTCAAGCACAGCGGAACTACTATAAACGCCTGTAAACATGCAACTTCCTCCGCACGCGTGTTTTGCAGGCTGATAGGAGTCGATAAACATGGGGCCACGCTTGCGCTTTTGCATGGCAGCGTCATTTTCCGGAAATCGGCCAAATAAAGAATTAAGAATGCCTTTTCAGCGTGTTTAAAAACAAACTGCTGTGTAGGAGTTGCATCGATTTCCATATAAATAGCTTTTCTTAATCGATTCGTGGCAAATGTGCATGCAAGCCCGCCGTTCTGGCCTTAATTTTTTAACCAACTTTCTCAGGTAGCCGAAGAATGTCATCTTATAAATTATTTGCAGCTAAATCGGGCGGGAAAGCGAGTAGCTGTCAATCGAGGGGCTCAGCCTATTGAGAATGATTAAATATTTAAATGGGACTTTAACGCATCTTTCCAACCCAGGGGTGGCTTCGAAATTTTCCAGTTAATATGTTAGTTACATGAGCTGAGTAAGTATCATTACCCAGATATTAGTGCACACAAAATCTATACAAACCTTTCCTACATCACATTATAACAGTTACCAAAATTACAGAAAATGACACAGTAAAATATACTATTGTAAAGTTTTTAATCCTTCCCATATCTTATCAGGGGCAATATAAAAAGTAGTATGCCTGTTATCGATAATTTTTTGATGAACATTATGAGTTATAATTCCAAAACTGCACTGGAATTATAACGAAATGATATTCTTAAAAAAATATAGATTATTAGGCATACTACGAATTATTTTAGAATTGAGTAAAACAGCTGTCATTAAGGTTTGATATGTTGGGTAGGAAAATAACTGCAGCCAATTTTTACTACCTTTTCCGATAAAGGAAGTATTGGATTCACCCCAAAAATTCGAAATTGAGTTTTCAACAGATCTTCACGTTTTAGAGCCCCTGAACCCAAAAAACATGTTTTTGTTCATTGGTCTATCTGTGTGTTTGTGAACAGAATATCTCAAAAACGAAAAGAGGTAAGGCGTTGAAACTTCATATACCAAGTTTTG
This sequence comes from Agriotes lineatus, assembly GCA_940337035.1. Taxonomy (NCBI): domain Eukaryota; kingdom Metazoa; phylum Arthropoda; class Insecta; order Coleoptera; family Elateridae; genus Agriotes; species Agriotes lineatus. Next base: position 70,339 of record CALNHX010001399.1, read on the forward strand.
TGTACTAGATGCGACAGCAAGCTTTTGAAGAAAATCTCATAACCGAAAGTATGATGTTTATCTACTCATGTGTTTTCAGTTTTTTTTTCGATTTTTTCAAAAACGTTTTTCTTCAAACTTTACATTTTTATTACATTTTTAATGTGTATTGATGATAGGTAATTTTTCAGTTGAATAATTCTAAAATGGGTTTCTTTTGTTTTTTTCCTATTTTTTTTATTAACTCCTATTTTAAATAGAACACCCGGTATATTATTACATTTTTGAATTCAGCTTAAAATTTTAGAGAAAATTTGTTTCTTTAACTAACGCATTATTTTATACTGTTTCTGTAGAATTTGTAATTTTTGAAAATTGTTGACAAATGCTTAAAAATTAAAAATAAATTTTTTATTTAATTATAAGAACCCTACGAAGTAATAAAACACAGTCTTCTCCACGTACATTTATTAAAAAGGCGACATGTTTCGAAACCACACTGGTTTCATCTTCAGGCCAAACTGATCATTGGTAATAAAACTGGTAATAAACCACATGTTCCAAAATTATAGGTTAAAAAGAGGTTATGTTTAAGCGCTGAGGGCGAGGTACTAATAAAAATTCACAAAGAACACCACATTGGAGAAGAAAATTAATTCAATAGTCAGCAAACTACGTTATAAAGATCGTTATACTGCTTATTACATGAAATTTCACAAATTAAAATTAAAACAAGTAAAGTAGCAAGGCGAAGGCACTCTTATTTATTAAATTTGATGTAATAACCAGTATAACGATCTTTATAACGTAGTTTGCTGGCTCTTGAATTAATTTTCTTCTCCAATGTGGTGTTCTTTGTGAATTTTTATTACTACCTCGCCCTCAGCGCTTAAATATAATCTCTTTTTAATCTATAATTTTGGAACACGTGGTTTATTACCAGTTTTATTACCAATGAAGATGAAACCAGTCTGGTTTCGAAACATGTCGCCTTTTTAATAAATGTACGTGGGGAAGACTAATGTGTTTTATTACTTCCTAACAAAACACCTCTACTATTAGCGTGATGGATCACCTCCCTGATAAGATCACTGTAAAAGGAAGTTGTGTGCATGTATCACACCAGATTTTTCTAAAACATCCTGCTTTAATAATTACGTTTCGTTTGCAATGTCGCAAACTTCTTGAGATTCAGCATCTTAATAAATATTTAGGCGAGGATCATTTTAAAAAACATTTCCCTTGGAATTTCAAAAAGAAAACAGGAAAAACATTGAAAATTAAATTATTTTTTTCCTTCAATTTAATTTTCAATGTTTTTCGTGTTTTCGTTTTGAAATTTCCAAGGGAAATATTGGTTTTTAAAATGATCTTTATCTAAATATTTATTAAGCTACTGAATCTGAAGAAGTTTGCGACGTTGCAAACAAAACGTAATTATAAAAGCGGGATGTTTTAAAAAAATTGGCTGCGGTATTTTCCTACCCAACATAGGTAGTACCAATTATATTTAGGAAGAGAATATAATGATTTAAAATATATTGAACTGCATTCACAACGTGTTGTCTATATTTACTTTTAATAAGTTTTTAAATTTTATTATTAATTTGTACCACATTGGGCAGACATAGATTTGACTAGATTCTCGTTGCGATATCTTTAATATACTATCAACATTCAATTCAAGTTATTTTAAACTGTTTTTAAATTAAAAATTGCCCAACTATAATTAAAACGTCAATAATTCTTATTAGATATTAGCTCCTGAAAATCAAGGGTGGATTCATTTATCTAGTTAACTGATTTCTGAAAAATTGATGTTCTTATTTTCCCAATATCATTTGCATAAGTCACACGTATGTCAATCAAATGTCAAAACAGATTTGAAATTCAAATGATAAATACCAAACTGTTACAATGGTACGCAACAATATTTAATCAGTAAGTAATTCATTCATAAATAGTTCACCTTTTTATTGTCTTTATTTCCTTTTATAGTTATGACCTTAATAAGAAATTACCCACCTTTCATTTGGTTAGCACAAACTCTGCAGATGCCAAAACAACCGCTCCTCTCTAATAATGACGAATTGATTCTCTCCAGCACCTTTTTGCAATGAATGGTTCACGGATAAACAAAACGTCCTAACCGTCACACATCAGCTACTCAACCCTTTTCTACAGCACGCAGCCAACAGACCAAACTTGCAGACAGCTACCTGCACTACTGCAATCACCAACCTCCAGGAATGTGCCTCTTTTACCCTGGTGATCCTCCTCTGGACTGTCCTTTAGCACCAACAGTTTGACGTAATCCAATTTAATTGATGTATTCTGTCAAATTAACTTTTCCAATAAACTTGACCTATTATTATTCTCCAATTATTAACTTTTGTAGAATACTTCTGCTATCCATTAGTTTTTACCACATATTTGCAAGCTTCATTGGTTTATGTCTTTACCTATTCTTGTTTATATTAAATTTCCATATTATTTCACCTCGTAGATTTTACTTATTCCCTTTTTTACTTCCTTTTACAATAAAGGAAGTATTGGATTCACCCCAAAAATTCGAAATTGAGTTTTCAACAGATCTTCACGTTTTCGAGTCCCCTGAATCCAAAAAACATGTTTTTGTTCATTGGTATGTCTATCTGTCTGTCTGTGTGTCTGTCTGTTTGTCTGTGAACAGAATATCTCAAAAACGAAAAGAGGTATGACGGTGAAGTTTTTTGTACTATGCAGATGAGACAGCAAGCTTTTCAGGAAAATCGCATAACAGGAAGTAGGTGTTTACTTTTGTGATTCTTCAGTTTTTTTAGATTTTTTCAAAAACGGAACTTTACGATTTTTTTCAAACTTTACATTTTTATTACATTTTTAATTTGTATTGCTGAGGTAGGTGATTTTCCACTTGAATACTTCTAAAATGGGTTTCTTTTGTTTCTTTTTTCTATATTTTTATTAACTCCTATTTTAAATAGAACACCCGGTATATTATTACATTTTTGAATTCAGCTTAAAATTTTAGAGAAAATTTGTCTCTTCAACTATCGCTCTATTTTGTACCGTTTTTTAGATCTTGTAATTTTTGGAAATTTTGACAAATGCTTAAAAATTAAAAATCTAATTTTTGGCTAATTACAAGATCACTGTAAAAGGATGTTGTGTGAGTGTATCACACAAGATTTTTATTATTCAAAACACTTTTATTATAAAAACAGGGTTATTTTCAAAATTTTTAGTTACACCAAAATCTTTTGCTACATTTTTCAATAATAAAAACAAATTTGCTTAACGATATAAAAGCCCTTAATATACACTCTAGTTTTTAATATCTTTGATATAAACCTACTAAATTTCTATTTTATTTCAATTGAGTATTTGTCATTCGTTTCAAACTGCAATTTTTATAATGTTATCTTATTATCGAATCCATCTGTTTTTCAAATAGCTATTTCCTATTCAATTATAAATTCTCTTTCACTTTGTAATAACATCATAACCATTTACGTTCCCACCTTATACCTGAATAAATCCAAACTATTTTTAACCCTTAATATTTTCTAAATTTGCTTCTAACACACACATGGTTGTATATCATTATAATATAGAAGAGAGAGCGTAATACTATTTTATTACCTAAGTGTCAATGCTAATGATCAATGTTTGTCCGAGATGCACTTTTTGTAGCTTTTTATGCATAATACGTACGACCTAACCTCGAAAAATCAGCTGCCATTTCAAAATTAGTTTATTTGACACTTCTTCTTCTTTATCATCTTTTATAGTAGGAAATTGCCTGTTTATCTTCGCACATAATTATGGCGTGGATTCTGTAGATGTTCCCATGCTATCTACCCATCCCTTTTGTGGTCGTCCTGGATCTCTTTTCCCTCGGGGTCTCCAGTCTCTCGCTATTTTTATTAATCTGTTATGCTTGCTCTCTCGATATGTTTATTCCAGTGTTTTCGTCTTTGTTTTACAAGTTTTGTTATATCCATTATCTGACATTCTTCTCTTACTTCCTGGTTTCCCCATTTATTTGACACGTGAAACCAAACCAAGTTAGTTAGTACCAAATTGAAAATCGCGAGTCGCTATATTGTCAGTATGGTAGAAGGTCCTATTGACTAATGTCTTACATTTAAGAGATGATGTGAACAGAATTGCCTGGAGGCTGTATCAGGTTTCCGTTACTTGCACTGGTTCTTGTCTCTAGCGTTCTGAGCACAAGGGTGAGACTGCACCCTTGTTTAAGACAATGTAGTCATGCCACTCAGAGAGGCGAGGATTTTTGGCAGCTACTCTGAAACGCAGCCTCACGCTTCAAAAGTTTAGGCTTGGGAGGGTAGCACCGATGTGAATGAATCAAACATTAAATGTCGATTGTTTTATTACAAAAATAAAGTCATATTTATACAAACATAATTGCTTAGTTACTACGATTTCAAACTGCAATAGTTATTTGTTTCAATAGTACAAAGAATGCATGATTTCGGGACAAGTACCTAAGACAGATCGCCGGACGACGCGCAGCGGAGTCCGGCGAGTCTTACGCGTCCCGAAAACGCATTTTGTGCGAATGAAACATACTATTTTTTATCCAACTACTCATAAATTCGGTAATATGACTTATATTTAGAATCAAACATTGTAGGTTATATTGCAGAACTGTCATGGCTCAAATAAACAATAACTATACGGGGAAAATAAACAACAACGACGGCGAATGCCGAATTTGACGAAGCGTTTGTTTTTTATTTAAAATTTAACATGTAAAACGCTATCTTGCGTCCATTTTTGTACTAGTGCAAATATGAATCGAAAAGTGTACAGTTGCCAAGGTAATTGGTGAACATCCCGAAATGACTTACATTTTTACAAAATTATTCGACAATATGGCGTCTTATCCGTGTGGTTGGAGAAAAAGTATATTTACTGTGACGATATAACATTTCATAACATATGTCAGCGTTTATTTCCGCTTATATCTGCAAGTATGTTACACTGAACTCTGATTCTAGGTCGTGCATTTACGCAAAGTTGCTAACTTGCAGTTGCGGCATTTAAACTTCGTGTATATTAAATCAGAATTGTATTTTAAACCGATGAACTGGATTTCGTAAATTTTGGAACTGACATTTAGGTCTGTTTAATCTGAGATTAAACATGATGATTGGCTCAAAATTTAACGAATTATATTCTCACTAAAATTCGGGGCTGCATCGTTTATTGTATTTTTCTTTCAATTTGATAGGAGGTCTTCCTTTTATTCTTCTTCTTCTTTTTTCAGCTAGAAGACAGCTAAAAAACTTATGAAGTCATCATATTTTCGATATTCTTCTGAGGCCTATACTATAGCAGCGTGGTATAAGTGAAGCTAAGAGAACAGCATAAACCAAGCAACGTTCACTTCAGGATATGTTCTCTACATACTAGAAAGAATAATATAAATCTATTAGAGGAGTTGAGATTCTTTTAGATAAAAATCTTGCAAAGAACTTATTAGAAATAGGAGGTAAATAATCGACGATGGCATAAATAATCATCAAACTCGATAAAAGACAAAACATTCGAATAGATCAAGCATATGCACTAACTTGCACGTATACAGATGAGGAGATTTAAATCTTATATGAGAACGTAGCAGCTGCCATTGAATATTCTGACGCCCAATTTACAATACTGATCGGCGAGTGTAACGGAAAAAAGAGAGCGAGGAAATCATTTATTAGATACTAGCGTTCTGCATCCAAATTGGGCGCGAAATAATTCATTTAACCCATTTATGGCCAAGCACCAAAATAATTAAAATGTTAAAAAATTTATATGTGTGCTTTATTTATGATGAAATTAAAAGAAAAATAAAAAAAAATTATAATAACAATATATAGAAGAAAAATAATGGTTCGTTAATGATACTTTGGCAGAATGTATGAACTAAAACTGAAACTTAGGTGTACAGCTTGACTCCACTAAAATTATTTCACTTTTGTTATGAAATACACTAAAACAAGTAGGGTGTAAGTGAACTTAGCTTTTATCACACAAATATAAAGTGTAAAGTAAAGTAAAGTGTGGGCACTTCATTCCATGTAGGAACATGACCTGAGACAAGGCGAGTCAAGATCGCTGAAATATCTCTTTCGGAAACCCAGTCAATCTGGCACACCGTTAACGGCGTACTGGGTGATGTGGTTAGCATCACGCCTTCGATGACTGCCTTACTTTCCCTACTTCCACAACTGTGGTTTCGGTACCCAATTTTTAAAGCGACTGGGTCGGGATTGAACCCCGTATCGTGAAACTGCAGCCTAATGCCCTAACCTCTCGGCCACGCTGGCGACCAAATAAAGTGTGCATTTTGAAAACCCTGCAATAACGCCTTTAACCTTTTTCCTCTCTAATTACAATATGACCAGCGTTATCAAATCTTATTGCACATGGCAAGCTTCCTTGAGAAAGGGGTAGCGGGTAGCAGTTTTTCCTATTTCTGCTCTATCGGCTCTGAGGGTGTAGATCTGTTATGGCTCTTTATCAAGGACAAAAAGAAAAATGACCGAAATTCTAATTGGGACAGATGAAAATGTTATATATTATTTTCCATGCGTTTATTACTGTGCAATCTATTACTAGTCTGACACTCTTACCACTAGACCGAGCTGGTGGCCTAGTGGTAAGAGTGACAGACTAATAATCACAGCGATCAGTGGTCTCGGGTTCAAACGCCGGGGTATGCACTACTGTACGTGATAAAAAAACGTACAAAAAATCAGTCCTCAGGACTAACCAAGAGTTCATTCACCTGAGAACGGAAGTTCAGAAACTCCCGAAACGTTGTGTGTTACACACTCGAAACAGTGGAAAAAGTCCGATAAAAACATATAATAGACCACTGTCAAAAAATTCATTCCACCTTGCAACTGTTACCTGGGCCGATTCATCAAAACAGTTACGGGTTAGTCGCAATTATTTTTATAGTAAAGTATAATAAAATATTTGTTCCCTTGACACTTTACCATTATATAGAGTGTTGTCGATTCAATAGTTTTACTAGAAATGATATCCATCTAGGCACAAACCTTTCGAACGTTATGCGCATGCACTTTTGTTTGTCTACATTGCATCTGGCCAAAGTATCATAAACGAGCCATTAACTTTAATTGGTCGTAAAATTATTGCCTAAACACTTTTGTCCGATTTGTTTACATTTTCCGTTCATTTGATCTCTATGGACGACAGTTTTTATAAACTCAAGTTTTCATAATTTATTTTTTTATATATTATTGTCTTTTATACAAAGTGCTCCACACACTCTTGAAATGACCGTTATTTAAAAACTAATAACACTGTTATTATTTATGCAAATTGAGTACAAACACATGTATGAGAAACTTGGAAGTTTTCTCAGTAGCAATTGATAAGATAATATCTATTTCCATTTATAGAAAAAATATAAAAAAAAATATCTTATTAATGGTTCGTTTCTGATACTTTGGCCATTAATGGGTTAATGCAAATTGTACAAGAGTGGCCCATTTTGTGTGTCGAGTTAATTTTGAGGTTAGCAATTCCACATAAAAAAAAGTCACTTATAAAAATTTGAAATCTCTACTACTGGCTTACTTACGTCGCCCTGAATCAGCCAACTCGGCGCATGGGTTCGCTCTCAAAGTGGCGTCAACCAAGCAAGCAATGAAAATTATTATGTCGGATCATGACTATGGCGAAAGAAATGAGAGAGCACTAAACTCCTAGAATTTTAGAAAATTTAACATAAGTACCTATGTATATATAATATAATGGTTTTTTACAGCTGTTGTTATCTCCCTTCCTTCAAGAGCTGTCTTTATCTATCTTGGTCTTGCCATTCACCCCGAGGCCTCTATTTTTCATAGCCTCGTCGATTTCGTCCCTAAACGATATTCGAGGTCTTCATTTTTTTCTTCTTCCAACTGGACTCCAATCGGTAACTCTTATATCAGTATCATTGGAAGGGTGTGACTGCAAATGAAGGAAGTTTTTGTCGCATTGGAAAAGTCTGCAAAATATATTTGAATTGAATTGAATTGAGAGGATAATGAAACAAAAACCAAGTACATGCACATAAACAGAGCAGACCAATGCTCACGTATCCAAAAGAACCTGACCATTGATACACATAACATCGAGACAGTCCAGGAATTCACCTACCTAGGGACGCTGATAACCAAAACCAACAATATTGAGTTGAATGTTCGTAGAAGAATACTTCTGGCTAGCAGATGTTATTATGAATTGATAACAAGTTTAAAGTCTACATATCTAGAACAATCAAAGTGAAGATCTACAAGACCCTTATCCGGCCAGTTCTATTGTATGGATCAGAAGCATGGGCAATGGGCATTAAATAAAAAGGAGGAATATATGTTAAAACGTTTCGAACGGAGAATTCTGAAGAGGATATATGGCCCTGGTAATGAAAATAATATGAGACGGATAAAATATAATCCCGAAATATACCAGCTATTTGATGGCACCAATATTAGTAAAATGATCAAGGTTAGCAGACTTCGCTGGTTAGGACATATCGCAAGAAGAAAAGATGACGACCCTCTCAAGAAGGTTACATTCAATCGACCCGAAGGAAAAAGACCTACAGGACGCCTTCGAACCAGACGCCTAGACTTCATGGAGAGGAACCTCAAAACCATAGGGATGCTGAATTAGAGCACAAAGGCGCAAGATAGAGCAGATTAGAAACAAATCCTTGCGTTTGTCCAGGGCCTGTAAAAAGGTGTAGTGATGAAAAATTAAAAAATCAATCTCCAATGGATTTTAACATCTTTAAAAAAAACATTTTTTTAAATAACATTTTAATCTGGCTCTTTAGGAAAAGAATTATTTTAGAAAAATCTCACTACTTTTTGTATAGGTAATGCTGATAAAATATCTTCCCAACTTTCACGACCACCCTGTATAGGTACATAAAGAGGATTTGTACAGCTGTCTCTACCTTGCTTCTCTCAACCGCTGTCTTCATCTATCTCGGTCTTGTTATTCACCTCTTTCAAGGCCTCTATTTTCCATAGCTTTATCGACTTCGTCCCTAAATGATCTTTGGGGTCTTTATTTTTTTTTCCAACTGGACTCCAATCGGTAACTCTCATTATCTATCTATTTAGATTTGCTCTTCGGACATGCCCGTACTACCTGTGTTTTTCTTATACGGGTGGGCCACAAAACTTGTAGCCCCTGAAGATTTACTACTGCAACCCAAATATAAAAGAAGAGGAGATCATTATATTTTATGCATTAAAAACAGATCATGGTTGGTAAATATCAAACTAAACAATATTTGCTGTATATATTTATATTACTTTTTGTAATATAACAGGGGATACAAGTTTCGTGGCCCACCCCGTATACACTCCAGTGCGTCTTTTTTCATTCCCATGGTCCTCCTAATTTCTTCATTAGTTAATCTGTTCATTCTTGTTTACAGTTCCTTCTACAAAACTCTATCTCAATTGCGTTGATCTTACTTCTTTCGTTTTTCTTTATTATCCAGTTTTCTGCCTCAAAGCATTCAAACTTATCTGTTCCCTTTATTTCTCGTTCGTCTCGATGTCTAAATTTGTAATTTCTTCGTTAGTTTTCGATAAATACCCACTCTGTTTTAGTCAAATATTCCCGTGTCGTATGTATTCTTCTTCCAGTTGTCCAACCATCAAGCTAAGATCTTCCTCATCTTGTGTGATAACCACCTGGTCATCTGCAAAACTCAGGGTATAGAGGTGTTAATTCCTGATTGCAATTCCCCTTCTCTCACATCGTTTTTCCATTGCTTCAATGTTTGTTCCAGATATACTTTGAACAAAGTCGGTGATGTGGGGCAGTTTTGTATACCTTTGGTGGTTTTAAAGTTTGTTGCTATTCGATTTCCTATTTTTATTTTGAGACTTTCATTATATACGTTTTTGACTGCTTTTATAATTCTATCTTGTATTCCTACATCTTTCATCGTTTTTCCTGGGTTTTGATCTGGGAATGGAGTCATATGCTTTCTTTAAATCTACAAAAGCCAGATGAATAGCTGTTCTTTGTCGTTTTCTTCTATATTAATTGTTGTAATGTATAAATATGGTTCTCTTTACCAGTTTTCCATATAGACTTCCAACAGATGCAATGACACTGATTCCTATGTAGTTTTCGTTCTTCAATCTCATTTCTTAAAGAAAGATGTAATAGAAGCTTTTGTAATTTCTCTTGCTATTTTCTCTTCATTGATTGTTTTTTCTAAATGTACGGTGTATCATGTGAAATAGTTTTTCAGATTTTACCAATTCAGGGGATATTCCTCCGAGTTTAACAAGTTTAATGGCTTCCTTAACTTTTGTTAGAATCAACTCAATTTCTTCTCCGCCTTGGTGTATTATTTCCTCGCCAGTCCCAATGAACTGCATTAGATTTTTCATTAAAAGATCTTTATAGTATCGCTCCCATTTTTGTTCATTTATATACGGTAGGTATATCTTCTCATTTGTATTTTTCTTTAACGTTCTGAGTATTCTTCAATAGTTCGAGTTCAGTACTCCCCCCAGATGTTGTTCAATGTCTAGGCATACTTCTTCCCACTGCTCGTTTCTTTTGCGACGAATATTTTCACGTCTCTATTTTTATTTCTATATCTTCTATATCATAGTAGGTGTAGTTTTAATTCCTTTTCTTGTTTTGTGGTTTCTTCTTTCAATTATTTAGTTTTGTCTTTTGTCCAGACCTGCGAGAATTCCATTTTTGCTGTTAGGAGTTTATGATCTGTTTCATTTTCAGCCGCTCTTTTTAGATGGGAGTCCTATATCCGTAGCGTGATCGTGGTAATGTAATTCAGGATAAATCTTAAACTTCTCGTTTCTTGTATCCACGTATATTTATGGATATCTTCGTGGCAGTAAATTATAAAGCAAAATGGAAATAGCTGACTGCAACGCATAGGGTACCTACATACTAATTTCTAGAACATGTACCTACTAATTGAAAATTCTCAGCTGCCAATGTCAAAAATGTTAAAATATTTATTAAACTCCTCGGCTATATGGAACGGTTCCCTAATATCAAAATTATTTACCTTAATGCTAATTTCAGATTTTTGGCGGATGTTACGACCTAAATTTTCATTTATAATTTTCCAAGTCCTTTTAGTTTTGTTAGAGGATTTTTTTATTTTTTCAGCAAAGTGTTTCTTTTTCGCAGAGCTTAAAACCCTTCTATAAGTTTTTTTATAATTGTTATAAAATTCTGTGGTAATTAAACCAATGTTTTCAAGTTTAAATAATTTTTTTAAATTTGCAGCAGAAATTTTCAACCCTTTTGTAACCCATGGTTTTGTAGGTGTTTTATTTCTTTTTAAAGAGGTCGTAAAATATATATTAAAGTATTAATTTTGAATTAATATCCCTTAACTCGTGCAATTCTTGCCAATCTTCTTTTTCAAGAAGCATAAGAAAATTTTCTGTTTCTTTGCGAAAAACAAACACCCTTACAAATAACGGAATTTGCTGTACAACGTTCTATCGGAAAACAAATTTTCTGAGCAGAGTGGTCGGAAGGTCCATTAAAAATTACTCTTTTTTCGGAAAGATTATTAAAATTTATGAAAATGTAATCTATTCCCGAAGAGAAATACGAAGGAGAGAAAACACAAATACAGAAAAAAAGAAACTAGAAAAAAAAGAGTAAGATCAACAGATGAGGAAACTTGGGGAGACTCGCCCACAGGAGCGTCCAGCAAAGGATCAATCCCAAAGAAGAATAAAACGTGGACACAGAGTATACTTGCACCACATAAGAAAGATACATCAGCCACCATCTGCAAAAAGAAAATGGATAAACAAAATTTGGATTTTCAATACACGGAGACTCCAAAAAAGTAATTAAACGTAGACCAATAACAACGACACAGGCAACGAACAGGCTAACGTACAAGGAAACTGAGACAAATAAAGAAGAATTAGAATTTAAAACAAAAAAAGAAAAACGAAAGATCAGGAAAGCAACCCAAAAAAAGAAACAAATGAAGATAGCAACTTGGAACATTCAAACCATGTTAGAACCCGGAAAAATTCAACAAATAGCTGACGAGATGGAAAAATACAATGTAGACATAATGGCAGTACAAGAGATAAGATGGGCTGCTATAGGTAAAATCACCAAGGAAAAATACAGTGTTTTATATAGTGGAGAAGCAAAACAAGGCAATAGGGGGTTGCCTTCTTTATTACAAAAAAAATTAAAAATAAAATAACCAACTTTAAACCGATAAGTGGAAGGTTGGCAAAATTAACAATTAAAACTCAAACTGCGAGCATAACATTTGTAAATGTATATGCACCAACTGAAACCAGCGAAATAGAGGTGAAAGATAGCTTTTATGAAGAACTACAAGATATATGCAAAAAAGAACCTTTACACAGAAAAATAATAGTGATGGGCGATTTTAACGCACAAGTGGGGAAAGAAGATTACATTAAAGAAGTCTGCGGGAAATGCACAGCTCATGACATAACAAACGACAACGGTTACAGAATGTGCCAACTAGCAGCAGCACTTAATTTTTATGTTATTACAACTAAATTTCAACACCCAAAACATCACAAAATAACATGGAGGCACCCAGCAGGACGTACAGAAAACCAAATTGATCACATCTTAGTACCAAAAAAAACGAATACTGCTAATGAAGGACGCAAGAACATACCGTGGAGCAAATGCAGACACTGATCACTACTTAGTTATCGCAACGATGAAAACACAGATAATAGCAAGAAAACCCGAAATAATAAGCACTAAAATGAAATGGAATTTGGAAAGATTAAAAGAAGAGGAAATAAGAAGAGAATATAGAGACTGCATAAAACAAAGAGATCTCACAAAATCAACAGATGTAGAAACACAATGAACTCAACTAAGGACAGATATAATAGAAGCAGCAGAACAAACTATTGGATACAAGAAACCAGTAAGACCAACAGAAGAATGGTACGACAAAGAATGCAGAGAAGTTAAAGAAGAGAAGAATGAAGCTAGATTAAAATGGCTGAAAACAAAAAAGGAAACGGACCTAATACAGTATAAAGAGAAGAGAAATATAGCTACCAAAGTATGTAAGCTGAAGAAAAAAGAATGCATAAAAACAAACTTAGAAAAAATAGAAAACGCTAGCTCGAAAAACATAAGATATTTTTACAATAAAATAAAACAAACAAAATGTAAACCAAACATTAAAACAAGAGGAATGAAGAATAATGAAGGGAAACTATGCTACGAAAAGAAACAGGTAGAACAAATATGGAAAGATCAGTTTTATGACCTATTGAACAAACAAAACAAATGGAATTTAACAGAAAACAAAAACAGAAGGCAAAACACCATAGACGAAGAAGAAACAATAAATAAACCAACACTCAAGGAAGTGCACAAAGCCATAAAAAAATGCAAAACAACTAAGCACCTGGTAATGATGACATAATACCCGAATTTCTAAAATATGGGGATCTTCAATTACACAAACGGATTCACGCCCTTATTCTAGAAATCTGGGCGCAAGAGAAAATGCCCAAAGGCCGGAACATCGGAACAATAATACCGATATACAAGAAAGGTGAAAAGGAAGAATGCGCAAACTATAGAGAAATAACACTACTAAATGTTACTTACAAAATCCTTTCAAGAATCCTCAATAATAGACTAATCCTACACGCAAAACAAGTAATAGGCACTACCAACAAGGTTTTAGACCTGGACGTTCAACTACCAACGCCATACATATCCTACAACAGATCATAGAAAAAGCAGTGGAATTTGGTATTGAATTACACATCATATTCATTGACTTTAAAAATGCTTTTGACACAGTAGATAGGAGAAGCATGATAAATATTTTAGAAGAGCTGAAAATACCAACAAAACTAATACACCTAATCAAAATGACCCTAGAAGACACAGAAGCAATCGTTCAAGTAGAAGGAGCTTACACTGAAAAATTCAAAATCAGCACTGGAGTAAAGCAAGGCGACATAATAACTGCTACACTATTCAGTCTAGTTCTCGAAAGTATCATAAGAAAAGTAAATATACATGGCACAATAATTAACCGAGAGGCACAAGCAATAATTGCCCGATCGATAAAAGGACTGCAAGAGAGAATAGAGAACATAGATAACAAAGCAAAAAAAGTAGGACTATTGATCAACGAAAAGAAAACAAAATACATGAAGCTCAGCACAATCAGAGGAATTGCGGGTAATAGAATTCAAGTAGGAGACTATAGTTTTGAAGTTGTCAACACTTTTACTTACCTGGGGACACCGATCTCCATATCTGGCGAAGGAAAAGTTAAAAGTAAAATACAAATATACGGTACCCCCCACCCAAGAAAAGCGCCCTTCCGTGCTTTCCAAGAATACTTTGATACTCAGCATCACTCCGCTATGAACCAGTTATTTATTAAAAAAATTTTTTTTGCCCACGACCATACCTCAAAAGTTGATGTTGCCTTCATTTTCGGAGGACCTATCGTATGAAAACGATCCAAGATTTCAGGAAGGTTCCTGGCGACAGGAATCGTGTACACATAGGAACATACATCCCCCGCACAGCACGTTTAGGCCCCCCCCAATACGGGGGATTGATCTAGTGGGCTGGGATCTTCACCAAAAGATCCGCACCGCCGAGACGGAGATTTGATATAGTGGGTTCATTAGTCGGTTGGCTCGAATTTTAGAGATATTTGACTCAGAGTGGTTTTCGATATGAGGGAATTTCAATACTTCGTACACTTCGTGTCAAAGTAAAAAGGAAACAAAGGGTATTACAACAACAAACATCTGCTCAAAAGCAAAAGTCTCAGTAAATCTACAAAATTAAGGATTTATAAAACATTAATAAGACCCATTTTAACGTACGCAACAGAAACGTTCGCGCTAACAAAGAAAGAAGAAGAAGAACTGAAAAGATTTGAAAGAAAAATTCTCAGAATTATATTAGGAGCAGTCAAAGTAAACGGTGATGAATCCAGAGCAATGATGAACCACGAGATAGACCAAGAAATGAAGGGGGAGAACATTGTACGATTTATAAAGGCGCAGCGTCTAAAATGGTTAGGACACATTATGAGAGCCCAGAAAGATGACCCGATAAAGGTGACAACAGAGTGGAGACCCACAGAAACAAGAAGAAGAGGCAGGCTGAAAATCAGATGGTGGGATGCTGTTTTACAAGATTTGGCAGCCCTCGGAGCTGGAACTTGGAGAAAATCTTGCGAAGATAGAAAAAAATGGAGAAAAATTACAGAAGCAAAAACACACCAAAAACTATAACTATAAATAAACTTGAAGAAGATAAAGGAAAACATTTTTCGAAAGAAGGGGCCAGAATCCCTCGGGATTGTGAAACCGAAAGAATGAAAGAATGAATGAATCTATTCCCGATCTGCTGTTTCTAGTTATTTGAGTTTCTTCCTGGAAAACAGATCTTAATCCAAAAGAATTCATTAAATCTAATAATGAACTTAAATTTTTTGAAATTAATAAATTATCAATGTTGAAATCACCACATGACAATTTTATCCTTTTTATGTTTGCAGATCGCGTTTAAATATTCTTCTAATTTCCTAAGAAAGGTTGCTGTCAGGAGATTTATATACACACACAATAAGTAGAAGAGTTTAATTTTAACAGAGACAAATTCAAAAACTTTTTCTTCTCTCATATTATAAAATTTACTGTAATTGTTAGCAGAGTACTTGGATTTAGCATAAATTAAAATTCCGTCACATTTATAATTTGTTCTACAAATATAGCTAGTAAGACTGTATCCAGGTATAGCAAAGAACTGAGTTTCATCATTATCTTTTAAAAAACTTTCCGACACACGCATCACATCTACATCCTGAGTTAATAACAAAATTTCAACTTGTTCAAATTTATTCCTAATACTCTGCATATTTTGATGAATAACTGTAAAAGTAAATTCGTTCGAACTTGATAGACTACTAGCAGTATTTAAGCGGATAATGTTTTTGTTTACAATTTGTTGCCTGTTGTGTTTTTCCCAAAAATTAAATTTATTCGTTGGATTAGGACCTATAAAAAATGTTTGAATTTTTAATAAAAGGTTTTGAGGTATTGGTACTGCCAACACATACACTTTGATTTATCGGTGAAGTAGTTATACTACTCCGTCCGTTACAGTTCCCATTCATTATACAGTGATCGGTTGGAATGATAAATGTTAAGTTACTTCTTACAAAATATCACACCTATATTTAATTAAAAAATCCATTTGATTAGTAACACTGTCTGCTAACATTTTGCTTAATTTATATTTACCACGAACATTTAAGTGAAGACCGTGTTCAGTAACATCTGAGTCTTTAGTAAAAGAGTTAACATCAATAAACTTTACATGGTCTTTATTTTTTATTGCATTAAATAAAGCAAGATCAAGATGATAACTGAAACTATTCAAAATAGGGCGATTTTTTCAATACGGCACAGTAACAACTATAACATTTGTATTGCTAAGAGAACTCACAACGTTATTTAAAAAATCACTGTTAATGTTTTTGCCTTTTAGAGAATTGTTCGATCCTGCCATTATAGCTACGAAGTCTGTTTTTGTAAAGTCTCGCGTTAATTATGCTAAATCACTAACCACATTTTCGAAATATGCGTTGGGTTTAAATATACATTGTGATTCAAAATTACTTGGCAATATATTTTTTTTTAAATTTATGCACTTACATCCATGACTGTCAGCAAGCATAAGAAATTTTGACTTGGAATGCGAAGGGATATCCGCAGGCTGGTAGCTCTTTTGAGATGCTTCCGGGTTTTGTTTCACATTATTTATCGTTGTTTTAGTTATAACACGTGTGTTGTTTTTAATACACTGTGTGTTTAGATTTATATGATTTACGTCACTATTATCATGTATGTTTACGTGTTGCACAGTAGCAGTGTTATTACTCTCTGAAGAAGCTATTTCAGTTTTACACAAAGGATTCACTCGTCTATTATTAATATTATTTCGTTGACTATTCAATTCACCTGTCATCTGTCAAAAAGTGACCAATGAAAATCCAGAATTCTGACGTTTCTTGACCAGTCAAAAAAATATCAGTGGATATATCTTCCTAGAAGGTATTCAAGTGACTATTTTAAACAAATGTGATTTTTATTAGAAAAATTTAATATTAATTTTCTGTTACTATAGAAATTGCGTAGTTTGTTACTAGATTTACTGAAAATTAATTTGGAAAAGTAGTTTGGTTCATTAAATAGTCCCTCAAATACCATTCTTAGTCAAAGTTAAGTAGATTATTTTTGCCGTGGTATCACTACTCATGTCCATTGCGCTTGGGATTAGGACTCGTGCTAGCGCACTCGTCCTAATCGTACCAAAGCGCAATGGACATTCGTGACACCACCGCAAAAATAGTCGACATAACTTTGACTACTCATGGTATTATAAGTGATTATTTTTAAGTAAATTTCGAATAATAAATTCAAGACTTTTAATTCTCTTCTCAAGGTGATCTAATTTAAGTCCGTAGGTCTTGACCCACCTGGTTTTTAATCTACCACGGTTGATATCACTGTCTGGATCATTGTTTAGATTTTTTTCGCTGTTTGAATTACTTTGATTCATGTCGATGTAACTTGAATTTAAGGCCAGCTTTAATTTATTAAGCAATATAGGCTTTTTGCCATAACCTGAAATTTTGAACTTTTTTAGTTCTTCTTTTATTTGGGGCACTTTTAACTTAGATAAATGTACAGGTTTACTCATCGTGGAAATTCACTAAAACTAATTAGTGGTAGCACACTGTCTGGTTGCGATTTGTAAATATGAATAACACTTTAAAACAACCTCTGTCTTGCACTACGTCGCTGACTCGACTGTTATTATTATAATCACAGCCTTTTTTATCTGAAACAATAAATTCACCACTCACCACCTTAGGTCTTTTTGAACACAACATGTTCATAATTTTATGAAAGTTTCACGTATTATTGTTTTACACTAAGTAAGTTAAATTTCACACTTTTAAACATGTAATGTGAGTGGTCGCGTGGATGACCATACTCATTCAGGGCAAAATTAATGATTTTTAGAAAAAGTAATCAGCCAATTTTTTACATTAGTTTTTAAGTAATTTACAGTTGCGTTCATTAATTAGGAACTATAGGTTTTTAATTTCAACGCCTGCTCGATAACGAAAGTTTTGGGACACACTTTATTACGTCTTCTAATTTTAGTTTTACTAATATGCTACTATTTCATAACTTCGCATCTAATAGAAATATTCCTCTGTAATTCTTGCAGTCTGCCACTTTGTTTTTTTTATACAGGCAGGCCTCGCCGTTCGCAGGTTTGCAGTTCGCTAATTTGATTTGCCGTTCGCGGATGGAATTGCCAACTGTTTCAACTTTCACACACTAACGGCCAGTCTTATAAAGGCCACTAATCTGACGTTAACTTTAATTCGTTGTTAAAATAAACAAAAGCGCATGCAAATTTGTTTACTAATGAATAATATGTCGTAAGCCCCAACGTTTTGATGAGCTTTTGTTTATTTTAACAGCGATTTAAAGTTAAAGTCAGATTAGTGACCTTTATAAGACCGGCCGTAAGTAAATAAAGCAGACGTACGCCGTTTATGTCATGAACACCTAAATAACATTATTTATCACAAACTTGTAAACACACTTGTAGCGGAGCAATAAATCAAAGAGATCGTCGCCGATAGTTACCATAAAATAAACAGTGCGTGTTCAAATCACGTCGGGATCACCATTAAAGTGGGTGGTTATGGTGTTCGTTAGATATTACACACACGAATAACTATACCACTTTTAATATTCTTTATTTACCATAAAATAAACAGTGCGTGTTATAAATATTCTCGAAGTGCAAGCAGTTAGCTTAAGTGCCATTTGAAAACTTTCTAGCTAAAGGGTACACGCAGTTAAAAACGCCTAATGTCAGAAAGTGATTTGTACAGCGGAATTCAAAAGAAAAGAAACTCTCCAACGTCTTCGAGTGTCCCTCAAACAAAAGTTTCCTAAATCAGAAACGAAAGTGAATGCACAATACGGCTATAAAACTGCAGCTGTTAAAATCGAGAGTGAATTTCGAGTGGGTCATAAACATCGAACCCTTTTGGCAAGTGAAAGTGAGCCGGCGCTTCGTCTTGTAAATATACAATACCATTGTTACGGCTAGAATAAGAAATCCTTTTGTAAATTGTACAACCAGGGTATATATACGGAAGCGATGGAGCTTGAAGATCATAGCGTACTAGGTCTTACAGCTGAACGACCACTTTGGTTGTTTGGAACACAAAGAGTCAGATTCTCAACGTGTATCAGTATCAAACCTCAATACTTACTGAAGCATTCACTTTGAATGTTTCAGAAGCTAAGTGTCAGATTCACAAACGCTCATATGTATTCCGATTAACTCGACCTGATCGCTCCGCACTTGTAATAGTATAGTAGCTAATCGGCACATGTAAATTTGTCTGTAATCCCTTGCGTTAAATAAAGAATATTAAAAGTGGTATAGTTATTCGTGTGTGTAATATCTAACGAACACCTTAACCACCCACTTTACACTTATCTAGTATATTTCTTTGAATCTCTTATTACCAAATTGGACCTGAAATAAATTGTAAAATTATGACTTAAATAAACAAATGGACATTCAAGTGGCAGACCTTTTATTATTGTTATTATTATTATTAATGGTAGTAGAAAGGCAGCTTTAAGCTGATATATCCACAAATGATACATGTTATTGCATTATGTTGTATCATGTTTATTAATAGTTAGTTGTTTTATTGTATTGTATTTGTGTTAGTTGTATTGTTTGCAAAATGATTGTCCAGTCTATTTTTAAATTGATTTATGGATGTGGCATTAGTTACTTCTTCAGGTAATTTGTTCCAGTCACTCACTACACGATTACACAGGAAATTATGTCGTATGGAATTTTAGTTCAAGCTTTACTGTCTTCTCGAGCGTTTCTGCCGAAAATTCAATTGAGTTTAATTTTTAAAACACGGAAAACCATGTCGTCAAAGCGTAAAGTTTCTGCTTCAGATTTGCCAGACAAAAAACGCAGAAAAGCTTTGGTTTTTTGAGGTTGCATAGTATAAATAAATCTAGTTAATGGAACCTAACCCCATTTTTATCATTTATATGTTTACTTGCGCATCGCGGTTTCTTTTTGGACTCCTGTTTTTTAGGTTTTGGATCACTGTCTCCATTTAGTGTTTATAAAAGCAGTAAAAATAAATATCATCACATTAATGAAATAATGACTATTAATTTTCAATTGCAGCAAGAGACATTTTTTGTAGAAACATTAGTTATTGTTGCTCAGAAATGTTAATGCCCATCCGTAATACCTTTTTTTTAAAAGAAATATACAAAAGAACGCCCAAAGGTGAATAAAATGTATAAAAACGTATATTTACATAAATAATAGATAAAAAATCTACAAAATTACTTTTCCTAAACACATATCACAATGGTTTACAAAACACTATACAATTCGAGGGAAATAAGTTAAAAGTACGAAGTAGGTACATTAAAAAATCTATAGCATCAAGATATTCAAATATAACACACATCACAAAGACTACGTAAAATATGGCAGTGGAAACAACCACAAGCACCTATTGTACAATAAATAGATTCATTTAAAAATCGATCCAATCTAAAATGTATTAGAAGTCTATTTACACCCCTCTCCTATAATAAATAAAAATATCAACAAGTTTTGGAGATTACGTAAGTATTAAATGATATGATAAACCAGGAATGAATTGCAAGTTGTTAGTATACTAATCAAATACGTATAATTTCAAAATGATTTCTGTTGGAGATCGATTTTCAGATTCATCTGAAAGCATTTGTTGGCACACAGGAGAATCTTACAATAATTTAAATTCTAGTATTTATATTTGTTCCTGTTTCTCACTACATTAACAAATTTGGTGAGATACTGAAAAAGCGACAAAACATAACTAATATATGATTAGTAGTCAGTCAAACTTTAAAAAAAAATTAATACTTCTGGTAATAAGAGTAATAAAATATTGTTATGATCGTATATGGTTAACCTAAGCATTTATACATGCTGACATGTATGAAATGTTAGTATTACAATATATGTCAATAGAACACAATGAGGTCACAGTTTTTACAAGTGTGATGAATTTCATTTTGGGAACTTGTACACGATTATGGCAATTTTGGATGTGGTAGTACTAATTGCATAATGTATTCCTACATTACGGTATCCACACCTTACACTAAATTGTACTACTTAAATGAGAAGCAATATACAACATGCCAGATGAATTAGTATGAATAAGTAGAATATGTAAAATATTTACAACTGTCAATCGAATGCACAATACATACAAGTTTATAGCACAGTTTCACCACCACTTCGATGATGATGAATCCTAGGTTTCCGATGCGAATGCGAGCGATTTGAGTGCCTACTGCTAGTAGTGCTCAGCGTTGAGGTGGGTACTGGTACAGTAGGATGATTGGGCCCATAACGTATAACCGGCATGGTTTGGCATTTCACAGGCAGCTGCTTGCGTGGCCCCAGCCGCCTGTACACTGCCTTCCATGCTGTAACGCTCTTGGGGGACCAAATCCAGAACATCATGCTGACACCCACAAATAATTCCATGAGATACCGCATCAAGAACACCCACAACGCTGGCTTTTCTAAACCGAGCAACCATTTTTCGCGATTATTATATTCATAGCACACCGAGGCAAAAACACATGCAGTTGGTAGAAGATATAGTGTGCAAAGGGCGCCAAGTAGATCGCTGTCCTTGCGTGGAAGGGCTGCTGTCAAGGGAGCAGCTGCCAAAGGACGAGGCTTACGCATCACTAGCAGGCAGCCCACCAGCAGCAAAGTTACACCAACGGCTAGGTATAATGCCTGAGGTACTAATACTAGAGCTAGGAGTGTCGTGGAGTCCTTGTTCCCAACATAGCAAGTACCTGCAACAAGAGAAGTTTTAATGAGCTTGAAGTTCTATGAGAAATGAAATGTATTGATCAAGGCTGCAACAAAAGTAATATTCATAATAATTTGAATGTATCACATAAAAACCTATTCAAAAAGCTTTGCAAATTTTATGCGAGCAAAGTTATTTTCAAATTTTTCTGTTACGTAATTTTTTTGAAGTTTAATACATTTTCTATATCTTTTGTTACTCTAAAGTCCATTTTATTTTTCTTGTTTTCTTGTTTTGCCTTCTGAATAGCGGCACAATCTATCTTATACCACTATTCTTATAGTACCTGTAAAAGTAATTTAGAATAATTGAAGTACTGCCTAACAGTACATGAATAATAAATAACACTTTTGTAGTTTTCAATTTATAACCCATACACCTTATAAAAATTTTAATACTAATTTTGTACAGTAATACATACGTAGGTACCATCACGGCCACAGCATATCGCAGAATTAATAAAGCGAACTACGTAACCATTCAGCAGCTCAAAAAGTATTTCTTACTGAAGCAAACAAAAATTAAAGATTAGAATTTGCTGGTGAATACATACACGTCCATCCGATTTGTGAGATAACATAGTGTCACATTTTTACGTTCGGGCTATTTAAAAAAATTATTCGACGCTTCTTGTATTAAACATTTATTTACAACTATTAATTATTATTATTTACAAACACACGAATTAACAAGGCAGAACACAAAATATTTAAACTAACGAACTACAGGCACTATTTCTAACAATGATACATTTATTTATTTATATGCGCTGGATTAAACATCAATTATTTATTTGGCTATTTACGACTTAAACACTAACGATTTATATGGTATTTATCTGTTATTTATTTCACTAGGGTTATATACACACGGTTCATTTATATGGGAGCTCTACGCGCTTAGCTGCCGAATTCGAACTGATGAGAACTCCGACAGCCGTGTATTTATATTCGCGGATAATTTCCGTCTAGAACAATCGAGGCTTCGCACGTACATTCCGGCAAATGCATGTGTTGACCTCGGGCGTGTTTCCGGAAACGTGAGTCATCCCTTACATCTGGCTGCAAGGTCGCTTCTCCAGGCGTCTGGAACATGACTCATAAGTCTGCAGCTGCCTGATCGCCAGGCCGTTACAATAGTTATTTCAGATGGGAAAACCTTCTAATTATATCATATGGTAGTGCAGTACAGACCCAAAGGAACCCGATACAATGATAATATGCATCACATGCATTGCTTAGAGAGTTCCAAGTCCATGCATAGTTAGAGAAGAGATGCTAAATGCCCAAGTGAACAGAAGGATTTTGCAAGAAGTTATGTTGCCATTAGTTCACTCGAGAGTTTCATTTTCAAACAGGTGAATTCAAACAAGTTTTGCATTTTTTCAAATAAAAATTTATTATTTGTAGGTTTATTTCCTTCCTCTATCGTACTCGCATCGTTAACGAGTTGTTCAAAGAAAATCACATTCGGGTACTAGAGTAGCCATCCAAAAGCTCCGATCTAAATCCAATTGAGAACGTCTGGGGCTTGATGACCAAATATATATGCACACAAAATTGTCGCCTTAACACAGGAGACAAAATGCAATAAAAAATTACAGAAGCCTGGTATCAAATAACTCCGGTGTACACAAGGCAGTTAGTCCCTTCAATGTTCCAACGACTACAGAATTAGTTGACTACAACGGTGTGGTGACAAAGTATTAAAATAATTTGTTCTTTATAATATATATATATATAATCAGATATCCCTCTACCGTATAGGCGTGGGCTTGTATAAACTTGTTAACTATGCACAAATATTTTCCATTCCTTTTTATTTCAGGCTAGAGGTCTTGCTTCGTTCCAACTTAATTCTTTTTCCTTTAGAATATTCCCTATTACGTGTCCCATGTTTTTCTGGGTCTTCCTCTTCTTCGCTTTGTGTCTGTTTTCCATTGCCAAACTTCTTTAACCTTTCTTGTATTTTCCATCCTTTATAAGTGTCCCCACCAACTTAACTTTCTCTTCTTTATAAAATTGAGAATAGGTCTCTTCCCAGTTCTTCTCGTATATCTTGATTTCTAATTCTGTCTTTTCTTGTGACTCCCTTGACTCGCCTCAAAAATTTCATCTCCGTTTCCTGGATCTTACTTTCTTGTCTATCATTTAGAACCCAAGTCTCGATCCCGTATGTTAATAGTGGTCTGTATATTTATTTTTATACGCTCATCTTTGTTTTTGTTGTTATTTCCCTTTTACTAATAAAACTTGTATTTAGTGCATAGAAACATTTAATTGCTTGTTCGACTCTCCTATTAATTTCTATTTATTAGTTTCCTTTCTCCTCCAATATGACTCCTCAATACTGGAACTCCTGCACTTGCTCTATTCTGTTGTTACCTAGAATAATATTGTTACGTTTTTATGTTCGGGCTATTTACAAAATTATACGACGCTTCTTGTATTAAACATTTATTTACAACGACTGATTACGATTATTTACAAACACCAAAATTATCAAGGCAGAACACAAATTACTTATAAACTACAGGCACTATTTCTAACAACGATACACTAATTATTTATATACGGCTTAACAGTAATGATTTATATGGTTATACACTCTATTTATTTACACTGGATTAAACATCAATTATTTATGTGGCTATTTATGTTACACACGCGTTTATTTATGTGGCGGCCTTACGCCTTCGAGTTTTATGAATAACGAATGAGTCATTCTAGAACAATCGAGGCTTTACTCGCTTTTCCGGCAAATGCATGACGCATATTCGCGTGTGTTGACCTCGAGCGCGTTCCTGAAAGCGTGAGTCATCCGTTGCACCTGGCTCTGGATCGATCCGGAAGGCTGCACGCGTATTAGTCAGCAAGGCTGCCGACTTCATCCACCACACCTGGCCCCAAGGCCGCTTCTCAAATATTCTGGAACAATCAGCGCACTGGGTCATATGTCCGGGGTAATGACCGGCCGCAGGATCGTTACAATATTAATGTCCCTTCTGTCTTCGGTTAACGCCATCACTTTAGTTTTGTCCTTATTTATCTTCATTCCGTATTTTGATAATGTTTCATTCCATATGCTTATGTTTTCTTGTAGGTCGCTTTCAGTATTTGCCATAATGACTAAGTCATCCGGGAATGCACACTCTGATATTTCAATTTTTTCTAAAGTTTCTGTATCCTATCTGGACCTTTTTAGTTCGCAGGTTACATTCTTTTATAATCTCATTCATAAATATAGTAAACAAAGTGGGGCTTATACCTCCTCCCGCCGTCTGAGTCCTTCCGTTGTTACGAATTTTTCCGACCTCATGTTTTTACTTATTACATAATTGTAGGTTTTCTTGTATAAACTTTGTATAATTTTAATTAGTTTTTCGTCCACCGATCTTTTGTACAGACATTCCCATATTTTCTGTCTCACAACTTCATCAAAAGCTTTCTCCAGGTCTATGAAGGCCATATAGACGTTCTTCATTTTCTCTTTTCTTTTCTGCTATTTGTTTAATCGTGAAGATATGATCGTTCACACTCCCTCCTTTCCAAAACCCACTTTGTGCCTCTGATAAAGTTGGCTCTATATGCTTCTTCAGTTGGTTATTTAAAATTTGCTCATATACTTTCAATGTTGTGCTCAGTAATGTTATCCCTCTGTAGTTGTGACATTCTTTGTTATCCCCCCCAATCTGTCGGTATTGTTTCTTGTTTCCATATTTTGTTGAAGATCATTAGTAGCACATCCTTTCCTTTTTGTCCTAGCTGCTTTATCATTTCTGTCATAATCTTATCGTGTCCTGGAGCTTTTCCCATTTTCATTACTTTAATTGCTTCCTCTAGTTGTTGCTCAGTGATTTCTTCAAATTCTGCGTCTTGTCTTTCGTTGGCTTGTTCTGTATTAAATGTTTGATACAGTTTGATGGTCTTCATTTAGCAGATTGCAAAAGTATTCCTTCTATCGTTTCATTATTTGGTTTTCTTTCGTTAGTAACTCTCCTGTTGCACTTTTAATTCCTATCGTTGTTCGTACTTTTTCTCTTCTAAGGTTTTTCAGTATTTTGTAGAAAAGGTTTTGATTGCTTTCCTTCTCCATTTTCTCCTCGAAGCTTTTCCATGATTCGCTTTTAGCATCTATTACTAGATTTTTAACCAGTTTTCTTTGACTTTTATATAGCTCGTAATTTTCTCTCGTTTTATTTGTTAAATAATTTTTCCATTTCATTTTCTTTATTCTTATTTGTTCTTTTAGTTCCTTAGACCACCATGCTGTTTGTCTTTTTTTATTGCTAGTTTTGCACGTTCCGCATACCTTCCTTCCTGCTTCCAGTACTATTTCCTTGAACCAATCCCTTCTTCAATCTTTTTGGTGCTGTTTTCCATCTTCTTGTTGATTTCTCTTGTATATTCTGTTGCTGTCCTTTCGCCTTCATTTAGTTTGTAGGTTCGTATTGTTTCACTTTCTGTTTTTCTTTCGCTTTGTTTTTCTTCATATGTATCTTCTTTAATTTTCGCCACTAGCAAGTGGTGGTCGCTGCCTATCTCAGCGCCTCTTGTAACTTTTACGTCCATAATTAATTTCCTGTTTTCCTTCTGTATCAGTATGTAATCAATTATTGATTTTTATTGTCTGCTGGGCTCCCTGTGTTAGTAAAAGGTGTTTGTGTTAATCAAATTGTGTAACTGGCAGTAATTTAACATTTTCTTCGCGTTGCTATTCCTTTCCTCTTCACCATGTTTCCCTATAGTCGTATTATATTCTGCATCCTGTTTCCCTACTCTGCTGTTGAAGTCCCCAGTTATATATATTTCATCCATACAATCTTCTGTTATTTTTGTTAGATCTTCCCAGAACGCCTCCTTTATTTCTACCTTTTCATTTTCACTAGGTCCATATATTACTATTATCGACCATTTCTTTCCATTTTGGTTTTTCATGTCTATTTTTAGAATTCGTTCGGAGTAGCTTTTCCATTTCTGTATTTTCTTTGCTATCCTTTTGTGTACGATACAGCCTACTCCTGCTTCTGCTCTTTTCTAGTTTTTCTAGTCCATCCCCTTTCTTTTTCGTTTCCGTTATCGCTAGGATGCCCAAACCCGCTTTCTCAAACTCCTGTTCGAATGCAATTTCTTTTCCATTTATGCTCCTTATGTTCCATATCCCTAATTTCCAATAATTACTTTTCCCATTCATTGTGCCTTTTCCCTGCCTTGTTGTAGCTATATTCCCGTCCTTTTCGGTCGATTGGCCTACTTTTTCCCGTTTTTTTTGGACAATATTTTCTTTGTTCCGTAGCATTTTCCATTTTATTACTTCGACACGAAGTGTACGAAGTATTAAAATTCCCTCATATCAAAAACCACTCTGAGTCAAATATCGTGCCAACAGACTAATGAACCCACTATACCAAATCTCCATCTCGGCTGTGCTGATCTTTTGGTGAAGACGTGTACATGATTCCGGTCGCCAGGAACCTTCCTGAAGTCTTGGATCATTTTCATACGATAGGTTCTCCGAAAATGACAACATCAACTTTTGAGGTATGGTCGTCGGCAAAAAAAATTTTCCACGATCATTTTTTAATATCCTATAAGGACTTTTTTGTTTTTCCTTTTTTCTTCGTTTGCTAGTTTTTGTATTAACTTTTGCACTGCTCTCCCCTTTTCAGTTAGATCGCTCTTAATATATACCATTTGGTTTCTTAAGTATCTCAGTTTGTTCTTGTTTTTCATAATGTCGCTTTTCTGTTCAGAATTCTCCACTTCTATTTTATATATATTTTCCCTTATTTCCGCGCATTTTTTTGCTTTTATTTCCACTTTCAGATTTTCCTTCATAAAATGTTCAACCTCTCCAGCTAGTTCTCTTCCTTTCTTGTTTTTCAGGTTTAATCCGTCCACTATTATGTTGTTTCTTCTATTATCTTTTTCTATTTGCTCAAGTTTCTCTTCTAGTGTGACCCATTTGTTCTTGAGCCACCCTGTAAAATCTTTATTTATTGTGCGATTTTAACCGGATTTTTTTAAAATGGTAGAGCTTGATAAACTGTATTTTTGGAGCCAAAATCGCCACGTTTCTACAAAATCCAAGGCCTACTAGATCAGTGTTTAGTAGTAACATTTCAAGAATTCGTATTAGCGATTTTTTTAGAAAAAATCTGGACACGTCACTGGATTCGCCACCCCTCAAAACGGTACTGTACTAAATTTTATCGAAATCTTTCAAGTATTAACGATTTTATAGCCAAGTTAAAAATACACAATACTCAATTTATTCTAAAAGTTATTCATGAAAAAATATTTAAATTACTATGGTGATATAGGCATTATCATTCTTATGCCTTATTTTTACAAATACAAAAAGAAATAGAAATAATAACACAAAACTTAAACAAATAAAATATCTAAGAGTATTCCATTACAAAAACTACAATACTCTTATCACTTCTACTAATCCACTGTTTATTTCAATGCACTTGTCAATCCTTTTACGCACGTTTATAATCACCTTTCGTATTCGTTCCCGAGTAATTTCTGCACAGGCTTGTATTATCCTGGCTCGTAGTTCTTGAAGAGTTTGTGGCCTTGATGTGTAAACTTTTTGTTTCAGTAAACCCCAAAGAAAAAAATCAAGGGGCGTTAGATCTAGTGATCTCGGCGGCCACTGAATCAAAGGACTGTTTCGCCTTATCCAACAATTTTCAAAATGTTCATTTAACCATTCTCTTACCAAAATAGCATTATGAATAGGACTTCCATCCAACTGAAATTTTAATTACGAAGATTCTGTAATGTGTTCCAAAATACGTTCCCAAGAAAATTTAAAAAGCCATTTGCATTCAAATTACCCTCAAAGAAGAAAGGGCCAATTATTCAGTCATTTAGTATTCCACACCAAACGTTAATATTTTGTTAATACTGTCACTTAGCATTTATGACGAATTCGGGATTCTAAGCTGACCAGTGACGGCAATTTTGACTTGAAACCAGCCCATTTGTAGTAAATGTGGCATCATCACTAAATAAAATTTCCATAATAAAGTTAGGATTATTTAGATATTCCCCTTGTAGCCAATAACCTAACTCTAATCGTCTTTCCTCATCTCCCACTTCCAACGTATGCAACATCTTTCGCTTATAAGCCTTTATTTTGTTTATTTTCAGGCATCTTCTAATATTTTCTGTGGGGATATCAAGGTTTAAACTAGCCGTTCTTATACTATCCCGGGGGTTGTTGTTACAGTATTCCAAAATATGGTCATTATTTCTCAAAATTCCACGACGTCCATTATGCGTGATTCTAAGCAAGTTTTTTGAAACAGCCCCCGTCTCATTGAAAACTTTATTAACCCGTTATACAGTACTACGACTTACTCGTCTATCTGGGTGTCTATTATTGAATTCTCTCGCAGCTTCTCTTGCCGAACGCACATTATCGCCAACAAGACGTACAATTTCTATTTTGTTTCTTAAAGTTACGTTTTCCATGTTTATTTACACTAGCTGTAATAACTCTCCTACAACTTTATTTGTCACTTTTGACATTAATTAGCTCTTGTTACTTTTGTTTTTTCATGGATAGGTTACGTTTTCGAATAAATTTATGAAAATGGCGAGTATTTTTTATGTATTCTTAATTTGGCTATAAAATAGTTAATACTTAAGATTTCGATAAAATTTAGTACAGTACCGTATTGACAGGTGGCGAATCTAGTGGCGTGTTCAGATTTTTTCTAAAAAAAATCGCTAATACGAATTCTTGAAATTTTACTACTAAACACAGATCTAGTAGGCCTTGAATTTTGTAGGAACGTGGCGGTTTTGGCTCCAAAAATACAGTTCATCAAGCTCTACCATTTAAAAAAAATCCGGTTAAAATCGCACAATAAATAAAGATTTTACAGGGTGGCTCAAGAACAAATAGGTCACACTGTATATATTCCATACGTTGCATTTTTGCTTTTATCTGCTTGATTTCATCTTTCAGTACTGCAATCCCTTCTCTTATAAATTTCATTTCCTCTCTACATTCTTTAAAGTCAGTTCTTAATTCTTTTATTTCTTTCGCTAGTTCTTCTAATAAGCTTTTAAATTCGCCCATTATTTACACCGTAACTGCCGTTTTCTAGCGTAAATTACTTTGATTTAACTTTTATTGTGTGCTTTTGCATCTCTTATTTGTGCAATCTTCCTTGATACGACCCTGTCCTCGTGCCCCGATAAGAGCTTAACCCAAATCAACTTTTCGAAGGGGAGTCTCTTCTCGGCACTTTAACCTAATGTTACGTCTCCTAAAACTATTCCTACCTTCCAACTGTTTTGTAATTATAACTGCTGCTAACAAACTTTTGTGTTTCTAAAAGCTTGATACTTCCCAAGATTTGGGTTCAATTGCGGAGCGATTTTAAACACTGCTATTTGTACTATGCCAGGGCTGGCTTTTTTCACAAAAAATTACAGAAGCCTGGAATCAAATAACTCCGGTGTACACAAGCCAGTTAGTTCCTTCAATGTTCCAACGACTACAAGAAGTTATCGACTACAACGGTGTGGCGATAAAATATTAAAATAATTTGTTCTTTATAATGTTTTTATAAATATTTTGTTGATTTAATAAATTTATCAAAAAAAAAAATCAAATCAGCTGCTTATGCGTATCAGTGCAAACAAAATTCGTAAAGAAGCCTAATTCATGTAACTAAATTATCTTAAATAAGATGGAACATTCAAAAATGTGTACCAGATTTTTCTGCTTCCGATGGTACATGGAAACGCTCGCATTGGTACTTACCGAACGCTGACAGATCTCCTCCCTTGGCTCGCTCTGTATTTAACAAACGATATCGAGGAAACAGAGCTATCAGTGGTAGCTTTCCGAATGCAGTTGCAGTGTATCTGACTACTTGTGATTTTTCAAATTTTGAGGTTATTGTATTACTAGCTGATTGGAGTTATGTTGAACAATTGTGCTTCTTCTGCAATCAACTTCATTGACCACACGTTGCAGTGACCATCCCTCTACTAGTTTTGCGATAGCAAAGCCTTTTTCGGCCTCGCTTAGAACACGATTCGGCATTTTCAGTTTTGAAGACAGAATGTCAATTCACGGCCAACTAAATTAATAGTAATTTAGTTGGCCATGGTCAATTGTACAATTGACAATTGAGTGACTTTCATTCACTTGATAAAACCATACATACACAGGGCAAACAAACCTTGACATTTTTTGGCCGCAATAGTACCTAGTGTTAAATAGGTACTATTACATGGAGTTCTGGTCGTGAAATGCAAACAAATTAATAACTTCAGAAAATATCACAATACATTTATTGGCAATGCATGTACAGCTAACCAAAAAAACAAAAACTTATCTAAAGTAGTTTCCTTAAGCCTTGATACATGTCTTTAAACGACCTGGTCATTCATCAACTATTGCATTAGGCATCACATCTATTGGAAAACAGGCTACTGTAGCAACATGACTTTTCCCGAGAGATTCGATATATTTGGATGGTTCTTAAATTCACAGGTTATAATCCAACAAATTCATATCAGGGCTAGAAAAAGGCCAATCTTCTGCTCAATTGAAATTAAGAACATTTGTCTCAAGCCAGAGCTGTTGCGATTTTGCTTTATACAAAAACGTCATCTTGTTGAAATACCCATAGCTTTTGAAAAGTGTTTGACTCTAAGATGGTTTCTCAATAAACTTTAGCATATGTTTTTGCGCCTTTCTAACAAAGAAGATTTGTGACGCCATCATAAGAGACACACCACCAGACCATTATCAAAGCTGGATGGTGACCTCTTTAAACTTTTTCACCACTAGAGAGAGCTGCAAACATAAACTTTGTCATTTTGTGAGTTAATGCTTTCTTTTATGGTGTAACATGTCGTCATCTGTAAACAAAATTCGTCCATCTTTGTTGTCAGCATACCGGAAGAGTAATTGCTTGCAATTTCTCACTCTGTTTTTTTGTAATACATCTGTCAAGAAGAATTGTGTTGATCTTCGATATGCTGCCAGGTACAAGTCGCCTTTTATAAAACACGATGTAAATCTTTGCGGAATTTGCAATTTACAATTCTTCCTCCAAAGTTTTTTGTAAATTGTTTGCCATTGTTTTTCCTGTAAGATCTTTGACGATTACTTGCTTTGAAAATATCCTTGTATTGATTAATAGTTCGATATACAAACATTCAACTGATTTCGACAAGTTAAAGTGTCTTGAAAATCTCACCATGTTACTTTCTCACTTTATGCAATTCAATTACCTACAACAATTTTGTTTTTCTCTATCATCCCACTTCATCATATACTCACAAATATAAATGATGAGAAACATAAAGAATTAAACTAGGTACTGTACATGAGTTATAAACAAGTATGTTACAAATGACATATGTTCAGTTAGGTATCCATTTATAAACAAAAACGAAAGTTTGTAACAATATTTATGGCAAGACTGCGTATACATCATATTGGTAAATGTATAATATCAATATCAATTTTCTATTTATTACCAACAGTGTTTTATACATTGCTTCTAGTTTTTCTAGTGATATTTTAAAAAAAGATTTTTAGGTTTTTGTATCTTTAGTGAACTTTGGCTCCATTGAACTACCCGCTTGAATGAAAAGCATACATTGCATACCAATACAGTAAACATCGACAAGCCTCGATACAATGAACAACATACAGAATGTTATGGAAGTCCATCTAATAATTTTAACCAGTGATAAAGTTCACCACACTGAACAACTTTTCTATTTATCGCTTTTATTTTAATCTCATTTTTTTGTAATCGTTTATCTCCCCTAAATTTGACGAGTCGCTTGGTAAGAAAATTTAAGTTAAAGGTGAACGACACAAGTATACTAAAACTGCAAAGTTCTTCCACAAAAAAACATATGCTCAATAACTTACTTCAATTGATAAGGTACCTTTAATGACTAGATGTCAACTAACTAAAAGTTTTATCATATACAGAGTGATTAAATTATCATGTAACAACCGGGTAGGCAACACACATTACTTGTGCACTTATTCCATAAGCATCTTGGTTAACTGAAAATTTGTTAAATAAATAGAGATCAAAAGTAGTGATGGGCATAACCGGACAATTTGCATAACCGAGTTATTTGCATTCAAATTATATTAATAACGGAATGATTATTTGAATAATCATTCGAATAAATTTTGGCTCTCGATGCGTTTCGATTTTGCCGGTTTGCCGGTTAGGCGGTTCAGCGTCATCTGCATTCTGCATCGGCATCGTAACTTGCAGATAGCAGAGGAACTCAGTTAATCGTTAATTATAATAATTGTATAAATGATTTTTATTTAATTTCTAAGGAGTTTAAACCATTGAGAATAGCTATATCAATACTAATCATAAAGAAATTATAAATATGCAAATACAAAGTATCTATTGAATCTATTCTTAGTTCCTAAAATTCTCTAGTAGCCACCCTTCCCTTTTCGCTTGAACATCCTACCGGTATATTTTACTTACTTACTTAATCGCTCCTCTTTCTACCTTAATTCAGGTGTAGAGGTTCTCTTCTTCTAATTCTTTGTAATTTTTCTCCATTCTTGTCTGTTTCTGGCTATTTCTTCAGCTATATTTTAGAATCCATAATTTATCTACGTTCAGCCTTCCGCGGTTCTAAGGATGCACACTTAAAATTTTAAACATCGAAATCCACTTCCCGTCCCACGTTCATATCATATGACGACGGATGGGCATCAACTGCTCCGTTATTAAAAATTAAATATAAATCTGTTACGATATTGGAAAATCTTATTTCGCTTTCTGTTTATCCCTATTAGGCATAATCAACCGCGTTTCGAAGCAAAAATTTAGGCCGTTATAAATTAATACCAACACAGCTTCGGCAAATCTCATACTCAGCAGAGCGTTATCTTTAATAGGAACGGCCCCATAAATTTAACTCGTCGACTGGGAGTCTGAAATGTCTTAATAACATCAACAAGCAGCCGCGAGCCTCACTTGGGTCAATCTAAGTACATACGTAGAAAAGGTCTTGTCAACTTGCCATATCTCAGCGACCACAAATGCACAGTGAAGCAAGGGAGAAAGCTGTAGAGCGAGATGCTCAAATGATGTTTTCAGTTTAATCTGCCTTGCTAATGGTTATGAGTTATGAATGACTTATTATTTACAGAATTTCGATCACTCGCAGGTCGCTGAGATACGGCACGTAGTACATATCAGGATGAGGTTATTTTTCATTCGAATACTTGGAACGAAAACCGAATTACACAGGTTGTTTCAATAACTGGATAACCGGTTATTTTTCATTCGAATAAGCCCATCACTAATCAAAAGTGTTAGGTATTTTTTATTAGTAATGCAAATCAAGTCAAATAAGAAAGTTTAGGGCTAATGGTGTAACAATAACATAATAATTAAATGCTTCTGCATAATAGGTTGCCTACATAGTTGTTACATGATAATTTAATCACCCGTATATTCATTACAATCACTCTAGAAATTGAAAAGTCAAAGCAAACTTTACTAAATTTTGACTTTTAAAAAATATTCAACGTACGCCACTTAGAATTTGCTTGAAAATGTTTATCATTAATTCTGTCCGGACCTTATTTGTCAGTACTTATGCAGGTTTTGTTTGTTTGCATTTCAAAAATATGTTTTTTGTGTTTTGTGCCATTAAATTAAAATATGAGTTTGGAACATTCTTATGTACGTTTTTTACAAAAAAAAATTATATATCACAAGGTTTAATTATAATTTAAAACTTTTTTAATTTATTTACAACAAAAATAATGGTATTGTTAATTATGTTCTACATATAACATAAGTTTGATCCATATTGTATTCTGAAAAAGTTAGCTGAAGCTAATGACACGTTAACATATATTAACATTATATAAATATATAAATTTAAGAAATATTGGCTGATTAATTTTCTAAACTCATATGGACCCGTACCTGGAAGACAGTTGTTATATACAAATCTAATTAAATTAAAATATTATTCCATAGACGGGTATATTTTGTATTTTAACTCAATTTTGGGGGTGTTTTCGAAAAAATGGTAAATAAAAAAAGTTGTTCAGTTTTGTGAGATCTCTATGTGGTTAAATTTATTACGTGGACTTCCATAACACCCTGTATTTTCGGGGTTTTCTTGCAACACGTTATTGAGAGCTTGCGTCTCATAACAATACGTTATTCGTGCTGATTGCTGATTTCGTAATAATTTATAATTGTGTTAATGCCTAATGTCTTTTAGTTTATGACAGTCATTGATAGTAAAGGTTGGTGGTGCCATTCGAAATTTAGTTTAATTTACAACAGTTAAACAAAGTGATAAATAAATAAAACACTGCTGGAGCGAATTCGTTAAAAACCCCTAACCACACAAATATTTAACAACTGCTAAATACGTATTTCGACAGCTAAGCTGCCATCGTCAGTACCCTTGGAGAGAAACTAACACGACAAAGTTGGCCGAAGATATGCTCATTACCAAATCACCAGTGAAATTGGAAAGTGGATTTGGACCCGTACCTGGAAGACAGTTGTTATATACAAATCTAATTAAATTAAAATATTATTCCATAGACGGGTATATTTTGTATTTTAACTCAATTTTGGGGGTGTTTTCGAAAAAATGGTATATAAAAAAAGTTGTTCAGTTTTGTGAGATCTCTATGTGGTTAAATTTATTACGTGGACTTCCATAACACCCTGTATTTTCGGGGTTTTCTTGCAACACGTTATTGAGAGCTTGCGTCTCATAACAATACGTTATTCGTGCTGATTGCTGAATTCGTAATAATTTATAATTGTGTTAATGCCTAATGTCTTTTAGTTTATGACAGTCATTGATAGTAAAGGTTGGTGGTGCCATTCGAAATTTAGTTTAATTTACAACAGTTAAACAAAGTGATAAATAAAGAAAACACTGCTGGAGCGAATTCGTTAAAAACCCCTAACCACACAAATATTTAACAACTGCTAAATACGTATTTGGACAGCTAAGCTGCCATCGTCAGTACCCTTGGAGAGAAACTAACACGACAAAGTTGGCCGAAGATATGCTCATTACCAAATCACCAGTGAAATTGGAAAGTGGATTTGGACCCGTACCTGGAAGACAGTTGTTATATACAAATCTAATTAAATTAAAATATTATTCCATGGACGGGTATATTTTGTATTTTAACTCAATTATGGGGGTGTTTTCGAAAAAATGGTATATAAAAAAAGTTGTTCAGTTTTGTGAGATCTCTATGTGGTTAAATTTATTACGTGGACTTCCATAACACCCTGTATTTTCGGGGTTTTCTTGCAACACGTTATTGAGAGCTTGCGTCTCATAACAATACGTTATTCGTGCTGATTGCTGATTTCGTAATAATTTATAATTGTGTTAATGCCTAATGTCTTTTAGTTTATGACAGTCATTGATAGTAAAGGTTGGTGGTGCCATTCGAAATTTAATTTAATTTACAACAGTTAAACAAAGTGATAAATAAATAAAACACTGCTGGAGCGAATTCGTTAAAAACCCCTAACCACACAAATATTTAACAACTGCTAAATACGTATTTCGACAGCTAAGCTGCCATCGTTAGTACCCTTGGAGAGAAACTAACATGACAAAGTTGGCCGAAGATATGCTCATTACCAATCCACCAGTGAAATTGGGAAGTGGATTTTCAATGGTGAATTGGTGAAGAGCATATCTTCGGGCAACTTTGTCGTGTTAGTTTCTCTCCAAGGCTCTCATGGGGAAATAAAGAAAAGAGTTAATTAGGGTGAATAACATCTGAAATATTTTATGATGTTCTATCTCATTTTATCAACTTCACCAACAATAAGCCAGTTATGTTAATCATGGATAATCACGAGTCCCACGTTTAATTTTTTTTTATTAGAACGGCAAAGAAACACAGTATACCTAGTTATCATGTCATTACTTCTCCATTACAGCCAAAAGCTGCAACCCTTCGACAAGGCAGTATTTGGGCCAATGAAACGATATTACAACGATGTCTGTCAAGAGTGGATACTCAACCGCT
Organism: Agriotes lineatus; assembly: GCA_940337035.1. Lineage (NCBI taxonomy): Eukaryota > Metazoa > Arthropoda > Insecta > Coleoptera > Elateridae > Agriotes > Agriotes lineatus. Next base: position 107,489 of record CALNHX010001399.1, read on the forward strand.
CAGGGACAAGAGTAAGAACATATGACATCACAGAGTTGATTGGATAGTCTTTCCAAATGCTTTTTCAACATCCAGCATAACTTCTAGGTTCAGTGCCACTGGATATTTCGGTTAAATAGGAATATCTATCTAGATGCAGATTATACAGCTGCCAGTGACACGTCAGCCCCTTAATAACCCCACTAAGCATCTCAACATTCCTGCTGCAAAAGTATTCCTCCTACTCTGAAAATACTTCTTTCTGTTCCAAAAATACTCCACCAAGAAATATGTCTACTCCAGAAATGGTCAGACCCTTCCCAAAAGCAAGTTCAGGTACTGCAACAGAGAACAAAGAAAGAAAAAATCTTTACAGAAAGAATTGAAGAAGAATTTATTGAAAGATTTATAAATGAAAAACCTATGAAATGTGGCAATAAAGCTAAAATGCAATTATGGAAATGACACATTGCAGAATAAACATTGAAACAACATAGGAAAAAAGAGACTTCTGAAGTCTATTTTAGAAAGCTTGAGGTCAGAAAGTGAGAGTGAATATAGCAGTGAGGCAGAAAATCTATCAAATCAACAAGAAGGAGGTGGGGAGAATGGAAGTGGTCGGGAAAAAAATTAAAAGATCATTTATTGCTCAAGTTCTAGCCATCGGTGATGAATGTTACGATCGAGAGATGTTTCACTGTATACAGTAGTAATACAAAATATGCCAGAAGAACCAAGCAGGACCACCTGGCAGGACCAAGCAAGAGCTGGCGGAACTAAGCAAGACCTGGCAGTATCGGGGAGATTTGAGCAAGACCCGGCAGTACCGTGCAGGACTTTGATAGGACTTGAGCAGGAGTAAACAGAACCTCAAATTAGGACTGAGGCAGTACCTAAGCGGGATTGTGGCTGTACTAAGCAGGACTGCGGCAGTACTAAGCAGGAGTGCAGCAATGCTAAACAGAGCTGTGACAATGCTGAGCAGGGCTGTGACAGTACCGTGCAGGACCTGGTAAGACTTAGCAGGACTTGGAAGAGTTTGAGCAAGTCCCAGCAGTACTGTGCAGAACTTAGGCAGGACTCGAGCTGGAGTATACAGAACGTCGAATCAGAATTGTGGCAGTACCTAAGCAGGAGTGTGGCTGTACTAAGCAGGAGCAGGCAGGACCTTAAACAATAGCAAGGTCCTGCTTTAATCGACAGTAGGTGTACAAACTAAACCTAGTGAAATACAACTTCGTTATGATGTTAAATATATAGGTGCAAACTGAGAAGAGGTCATTGCTGTTCATCTTTTCTGAGAATGAAGAGTTTATTACTCTGTTAAAGAAGATTTTATTCTTAAATTATCAAAGTCAGTTACTGTAGGAAAAACAACAAAAAGAAGTAACAGCTTTTGTTTTCTTATTGGTTTGAGCTCATGTGATAGTCTTACTTAGGGCCGGTTGCAGAAAGCAATGTTAAGTCTGGTGTTAGCTAACGCGACGTCAAAGTGAACAGAAACGAATCAAATCTCAAATGCTTATGGTAACTAATACATCAGTAAACAAAATTTGATGCGATTTTGTTCACTTTGACGCGACGTTAGCTAACACCAGACTTAACATTGCTTTCTGCAGCCGGCCCTTAGTAAACTACCAGATTTTTGACCAAGAAGTTTTTTCAGGTAAGTACCTATATTTTTGCAGAATTTTTTCATTACATGTTCAAGTAAATTTTGGAATAAATGTTGGCTCTTATTATTTTTGCTTCTCAGGCGTCCCACAGTGCCCCAACGAGTGTCCCACTGTACCCGGTAATAGCAACACTGAGAGAAAATTAATAACAAAATTTATTTTTAGCTGAAATTTGGTTTATTGTAGCGTATAAAGCACATCCTTGATCAACAATAATTGGCCAGTTGTGGTATTTATTCTGTTTAATTAACTCTAATGCAGTTCAATTTTGCTAAAAATATTAAATAAAATTGTCCCACAGTGCCCTAACCTCCCTTGCCTAACTCTTGGAATAAAAGTAGACCATATTAATCAGATAACCATTTCAAACTGTTTACTATAGAAACAGTGTGATGATAACGTTTGGAACATAATTCATAATTGCGTTATTGAAGGTTTCAAAAAAAAGTTCAACCAGGTCAATTTTATTTTTTAAATAGCCAACTTATGGCGTAAGAATGTCACTTACGACGTCACCTATTTCTGAACGGTGACGTCATCATAAGAATTTTCAAATGACAACCCTATTTTTTTCTGTTGTTCCACGGACCTTCTTACTACTTGAATGATGATGGAAAAAAATTGGTACCTTACATAAATTTTTTTTTTGAAAAAATAGCATACCTATTTACTTTAAAAAATTAGTCCAGACATTTTTGAGCGCAGTGTACGAAGTGCTTACACTCGCATAGGTCAATGCCAAATGGTAGAGAACAATTTGAACATTTGCGTATTTTGTTTGTGTTTTTGTGTTCAATATATGTTTTTCCATTAAAGTTACGTTCCATTTTTAAAAGTAAATGTGCTAGTTTAAAAAAAAAATGTCATGTAAGGTGCAAATTTTTTCCATCATCATGTAAGTAGTAAAAAGGTCCTTGGAAAAACAGAAAAAATAGGGTTATAATTTGAAAAAACTTATGATGACGTCACCGTTCAGAAATAGGTGATGTCATAAGTGACATTTTTACGCCATAACTTGGCCATTTAAAAAATAAAATTGACCTGGTCGAGCGTTTTTTTAAAATCTTCAATAACGCAATTATGAATTATGTTCCAAACTTTATCATTACACTGTATATACGAAGTTGAATCTTCGATTTGTTTATTAGCTTAACTGCCGGTCTTCTAAAGACCACTAATCTGACGTTAACTTTAATTCGCTGTTAAAATAAACAAAAGCGCATCAAAACGTCAGTGCTTATGACATTTTATTCATTAGTAAACAAATTTTGATGCGCTTTTGTTTATTTTAACAGAGAATTAAAGTTAACGTCAGATTAGTGGCCTTTATAAGACTGGCTGTAAAAGTCTTATTGTTGACTGAAAATTTATTGAATCTCCACATTAATAAGACCGTAAAACAGTGCTTGTATGGTTATTGGTTGCCGATTATTGTAAAAACAACAAATATAAAATATCACCAACAGCTTAATAACGTAAATTCGATAAAAAAAACTCCACGGAGACTGCTGAATAGTTTCAAAAGAGTTAACTAACCTTTATACTCTATAATAAATCTTGTTGATCTCTACCGGACTAGAAGTACAGCATAAAACAATCTTATATTACGCTACTTAGATTAAAGAATGTTGGCTTTATTCGTTATGAATAAACAAAGTGCGACATTATAATTGTTTTTAATTCAATTCAAGCCTAATTAAATACGTTTTGAAACATTTTTAGCGTTTCTGTAGCCGCCGAGGCACTTGAAAACATTTTAAGAATCACTGCGGCGTGGCTGATTAACGAGGAGGCATTGTCCACGGCCTACTCGGTTCTCCAGCCTGTCACCAAACAAGCTCTCTGCGATCGAGTGACTGAGAACAAGCGCGAAACGCTCGCATGCAAAACAGCTGCAGCGGCTGGCTCTTTTGTCTGCTCCGCGCCGTATTTATTCCGAACTTGTTACTTCTAAATATGCAAATATAAATGCTTAAACACCAAACATAAATTGCGACTTAAAGACAAAAGCGAAACGCTTATATGGAGATCCTAATCGGAATGAAATACTGCGTTCCACAAAATCTGCCCGTTCACCTTTCATGCTTTCTGGTGGGCACCGATACAAAATGGAACGAGCTTCAGGGCTCGATTTTCATTTTCTCCTAATTAAATCTGGTAACATTGATTGCTTTTAAAGTGATTTCTTCATGTGGTACTTGATTGAACTATGTATACACATAATAGTCATGTTCTTGTTATTTCATATGCATTTGATATTGATGGGAACCATATTTTTATGGTATGTACCGCTATATAAGCCTGAGAAGCCAGGGCTTTCGGCGCGCGAAATTTTAGAGGGTACCAAAATGGAATGATTGACAAACGTGTATTTCATATTTGTCACAAAATATAAATTCGCAGCCATCTATCTATTGAAAATAGCAACATAAAATAATCTCAGCTATCATTCCTGGATTATTAGAATAATAAACCAAATTTGGAGGGGGGGGGGGGGCAAAATTTTAAAGGGCTTCTGGGGGCAAGCATGGTTAATACGCCCCTGCCGATAAGTAACAATAGGGGAGTTACAGCAGGGAGAATAAATAGTCGCTGTTAATATATAGCTACAAACATTAGTTAATCTACATAAGACCTGAGTGAATAGAATCAGACTTAACTAATAATTTGTAAAAAAACTGATATATGATTTAATTCCTTTTGAAGTCGTCGACTCACGTTGAATAACATGCAATTTTTACTTCCTTTTACGATAAAGGAAGTATTGGATTCACCCCAAAAATTCTAAATTGAGTTTTCAACAGATCTTCACGTTTTAGAGTCCCCTGATTAAAAAAAACATTTGTTTTCATTGGTCTATCTGTGTGTCTGTCTGTCTGTGAACAGAATATCTCAAAAAACAAAAGAGGTATGGCGTTGAAACTTCATATATACGTTTTGTGTACTATGTAGATAAAACAGCAAGCTTTTGAAGAAAATCGGATAACCGGAAGTAGGTGTTTACTCGTGTGATTTTTCAGTTTTTTCGTTTTTTTTTAAAACGGCTCTAACGATTTTTTTCAAACTTTACATTTTAATTATATTTTTAATGTATATTGATTTGCGATAGGTGATTTTTCAGTTGAATACTTCTAAAGTGGGTTTCTTTTGTTTTTTTTTTCTATTTTCTTTATTAACTCCTGTTTTAAATAGAACACCCGGTATATCATAAAATTTTTGATTTCAGCTTAAAATTCTAGAGAAAATTTCTCTCTTCAACCAACGCTCTGTTTTGTACCGTTTTTGTCGAGTTTGTAATTTTTTGAGAAAATTTTTGACAAATGCTTAAAAATTTAAAATAAAATTTTTGCCCAATTATAAGATCACTGTAAAAGGAAGTTGTGTGCGTGTATCACACCAGATTTTTATCTAAAGAACAAGTTAACTGGACCATATTCCACTCAACGGTACCAGTATTGAATGTTCTAAACTACCTCATTTTATTATTGTTTTTTACATTTAGGTACTTCAATTTTAATATTTCGCGTCGTTTTACACGTAGATAATTACCGATATGCCGTTATCATATACGCATCGAATACATTTTTTTGCAAATTTATTATAGGCCGGCCAAGGAATCAAAGAAAAGATGAGCAGATCAACTAACAGAAAGTAAAATTATACATATACTGGATGCAAACGAGATCATTTTTCGGTCGCTATTTTTTTATTCTTAATCTGATAGATGTAAAGAATATTGTACGGGAATTATGGTGAACGGGGTGCAAGTACAGATGCTACGCGGATGATATAGCGATAATTGCCCAAGATGAAATGATTCTAAGAAGAGTATTAAACAGCTTAGATCACATTTTAAAAAGTAACTATAAATTAAAAATAAATAGCAAAAAACAGAAATCATGGTTTGCTCCAAAGGTCCTAAAAATATTAGTAGTAAAATATCTATCAATATCTAAAGCAAGTCATAAGAAACACAAGAGCTAACAGTTATGCAGCAATTCAAAGAATAGCTTGCAGCATCAGATGGAAAGCTGCCAACCAATCTGAAGATTGAAGGATAAGAAGAATATAATAGCAATAAAACTTGGCATGAGTTATAAGCTACTAGGGCGACACTTTGATGTATACAGAGTGTTAATTAAGTATGTAGACAAACTTTAAGGAGTGATTCCTTGATCAATTGTAAGATAAAAAGTTCATACAAACATCTGACCTAAACGGCTTCGTTTTCAAGATACAGGATGTTGAAGTTCAAACAAAAATTAATTTTTTTCAAAAATCTGGAAAACGCCTGGAGGTATTCTAATGAAACTTGGTGTAGATTAGTATTTCATAAAGTAGCAAAATTTGGTCAAAATAAATTTAATTTATTTCCACCAGTGGCGTTCATCGGGGCCACCTCAGTTACCTTATTTTAGAAAAATCTGGTACGCCACTGTTTTTTAGCCAATACGACAAGTTTTTTAGCTTCACACTGAAACTATACGAAAGATGTATCTTTTATTTTTTTGATAGAATAAACCTTTTTCGCGAAAAACTGAAAAATATGTAATAGGAATTTCGTTCATTGGGCGTTAATGGGACCTAAACGGCTTCGTTTTCCAAATACAGTTTCAAGAAGTTTTAAAAAATATTAGTTAATAACAAACAATCTTACAATAACTACAAAACTTTTGGCTAAAAAACAGTGGCGTACCAGATTTTTCTAAAATAAGGTAACTGAGGTCGCCCCGACGCACGACACTGGTAGAAATAAATTAAATTTATTTTTACCGAAAAATGCCACTTTATGAAATGCTAATCTACACCAAGTTTCATTAGAATACCTCTAGCCGTTTTCCAAATTTTACAAAAAAACTATTTTTGTTTAAACGTCAACATCGTGTATTTTGAAAACGAAATGAACTTTTTATCTTAGAATTGATCAAGGAATCACCCCTTAAAGTTTGTCTACGTACTTAATTAACACCCTGTATATCAAATTTTTCCGACTTCCAGTGTCACCGGAAATGACTCCCAGCTCTTGATTTTTAATGGTACACCCTATATATTTTTGCATTTTTGGAATCTAGAGATCATTCTGCTTTTATAACTTTTATCTACGATCATGTACAAAGTGCCTACTTTCTAAACTGATTTTAGTGCAAAAAGTTAACTGTTATTACACTAGTGCTACTCTGCTTGCCTAGACCTTGTCCAGTAACAAACAAACAAACAAACAAACAATAGTATATTGCACAAGTTTAGAAAACTACTTTTCTTACGAAGTGTGTATATTATTTTTTCGCATTTTGTATTAGTATTTATAAACAAGCATTTATATAAAAGCATTATACCACATGTTCATTGAAAAAGGCATCCGTTTTGATACAGACCGACGCAAAACCTAACCTGCTAACCTCGAATTTGACAGTGACATTACCATATAGTAAAGTGACATTTCTATTCACTAAAGTGCCACTTTATTAAACGATTTTGAATTTAGTAAGACAGCACAGAAAAAAATTTAATTGCACGTAAATTTACAAAATACAAAATGAAATGCAAAATAGGTTGGTAGCGCAACGCATACGTGAGATAGTTTGTCCTACTGGAGCTTACAAAGTTGACTAAAACACTTTCTTGACAATTACTCAAAAACTTCAAATGCTTGTTCCTTACTTTCATAGAATAGTTAAATGTAGATTTTTGAGATAAAGCCAACGACGTAGGTATTACAACACCAAAATAATGTTTTTCTTCAAACGGCAGTAAAATATGGCATTATACTGCTGGATTGATGATGCTAAACTGCCACTTTATTGCCAAGCGGCAGATAATATTATCTGCCGCTGACGACTTTATCTGCCGCTCGTCAGATAATAACTTTATCTGCCGCTGACAACCTTATCTGCCGCTCGTCAGCGGCAGATAATATTATCTGCCGCTGACGAGATCAAGTAATTTTCTTCGAATTTTGTTCAAAAAGTTGTAAATAATTTGTTATAAAAACGTTTGAAGAAAAAATACTATATGTTATTCGAAGCAAAAGTATCTTTATGTGGCTCGGCTGTACTTATCTGCCTCGCAAGCTCGGCAGATAACCCGTCCAGCCTCGCCACATAAAATATAACTTTTGCTCCTAATAACATAATATACTATTTTATACAATTACGTTTTTGTAGCAAACATGACGGTACGCGGATGAAAGTAATACTTCTTCTTCTTCTTTTCCTTATACCATTTCAGGGTGTCGGATATGAGGTCCAGTCCTTCCACTCCTTCCGGTTCTTCGTCATTGTTTTCATATCTGCCAATGTTTTACCCCTCTTGATGCCAATTTCTTCGATCCTTTGTCTCCACCGCTTTCTGGGTCTACCCCCTTTCCTCTTTCGTCCTCCTGTTGACTCTGTGATCTTTTTTAGTAGCGATTGTTCATCTTTTCTTATTATATGGCCATACCATCTTAGTTGCTTCCTTTCTATAAAGTCCATTATTCCTTCTTGTCTTAGAGTATGTCTAATTTTTTCGTTCGTCTCTCTATCCCATTTGGTCTTCCACTCGATTCTTCTTAGAAACTGCATTTCAACTGCATTGATCTTGTTTTCATGCTTTTTGTTTATGGTCCATGTCTTACTCCTGTATTTCACTTGCTTATCTATTTCTTGTTTTTGTAGTATTGGTTTGTTGATTGCTTAGTATATGTTCCTCGTCTTTTACATTCTATGTTTTACGTCAACTTCTATTCTTCCGTCATTTGTTATTACTGAGCGAAGATATTCTACTGCTGTCACTAATTCTATTGTATTCCCGTTTATTTCTATTTTTCTTACCATCTCCGTTTCTTTGTTATTTATAATCATCATTTTTGTTTTGTTAGTGTTTACTTCCATTCCCATGTTCTCTATTTCTTCATTCCATATTTTAACCAGTCCATTCATTTTACTGTGAGTGTCTGGTATAAGTATTATATCATCTGCGTACATTAGATTGTCTACTTTGATTGGCCTTAGTTAGTAATATCTTATTTGTGATGGTAGATGTTGTTTTTGTTCTTGTATTTAATAAAATTTTGTCCATCACTGTCACCAAGAAGTGGACTAAGGCTATCTCCCTGTTTTATGCCTTTTGTCATAAAGAACGTGCCAGAACCTTCTTCGTCCATATGTACTCCCCCTGTGACATTCTGGTAGGTACCTGTTCTTAATATTTCTAATGAGTTTTCTTGGTGCTTGTAATTCCGATAAATACCCCTATATGTGACTTCTATTTATATTGTCAAAAGCTGCTTTTAAATCTAGGAGTGTAACAAACAGCTCTCCTCCTCTTTCTATTGCTCTTTCCGTTATATTGCTTATTATGTGTATGTTGTCTGTTGTTGGTTTTCCTTGTCTGTACACTGCTTGTTCATCGTCTAGCTTATATAACTCTGTAGTTTTCACATTTTCCTGTTTCTCCTTTTTTGTAGATATGTATAATTTTGTTGTTTTCCCAATCTTCTGGTATCCGTTCTTCTTTACATGCTTTCTTAAATATTTCATGTAACCATATCTTCCCTTTAGGGCCCATGAATTTTATCATCTCTGCCTCGACTCCATCTGCTCCCACTGCCTTGCCTAGTTTAAGTGTACCAATTGCAGCTTCTACATCCTTTATTTCGATATCTATTGCGTTTTCTTGTTGTTCCTCATCTGTATCTTCGTTTCATCTTGCTTTCCTGTTGGTTTCGGTTTTCTTAAAATTTTTCCTCGTAGTATTCTTTCCATACTTGTAGGATTTCTGTTGTTTCCGTTTTTAATTCATTGTTTTTGTTTCTTATTCCTCTTACTTCTTTTCCTTTGTTTCCTCTTTTTTACTATTCCCCAAAAATGTTTGTTGTTTTTAGTATATAGTTCATCTAGTTCCCGTCCGAACTCTTCCCAGCATTGAGTCTTTGCTTTTCTTATGTCTATTTTGGCTTTGTTTCTTTTTCTTATATATTCTTCTTTGTCCTCATGATTTTTGGTGTATATATATATTTTCCATGATTTTTTCTTCTCTCTAATTGCCCTCTTTACCTCTTCGTTCCATCATCTAGTCCTTTTGGTGTCTTGTTTAAATTTATTTATTCCGCAGATCTGTCTGGCGTTCCTTATCTTATAAGTGTTTCTTTGAATATTTTCCGTACTTCTTCCACTGTCCCTTCCTTTCTTTTTAGTTCAAATTTTTCGAGTTCGGCATCTGTGTTATTCGTGTACTTTTCTGCCCTATCAGTATTTTTTAGTTTATTCTCTCGTATTCTTTTTCTCTTCTTCTGTAATATTTATGTCGTTTATCAATGCTCTTACTAATCTGTGTTAGGTGGAGAGTTCTGCTTCTCCTATTGTTTTCACTTCATCTACTTTTTGTTCTAGTTCCCTCGTGTATACCACGTAATCTATGAGACTTCTTGCCCCTCGTTCGTCTGCTCCATAAGTGTATTTTTATACTGTTTGAGGCTTTCGCGGTTACTCGAATTATTCTTCTTAACATGGAATTTCGGCTTAGACCGCGTAGTATTTGTATATGAACACCCAGCATTTTCTGGCTTAATGTGCCTTGCACCTTGTGAAGTCGAACAACAACCCGCGCGATGGTCATGCTCTTTGGTGGCTCGTGTTGTTTGAGTATCTTGAGAACGAGGATACTTAGGCAGAGTTGGCCGTTTTGCTGTTTGTGCATCCATATTCACTAACGTTTCGCAAGACTTTGCAGCTTGCATCATCAGAGTGAAAGTCGCACTTTTGCCTAAGCATCCTCGTTCTCAAGATACTCAAACAACACGAGCCACCAAAGAGCATAACCATCGCGCGGGTTGTTGCTCGACTTCACAAGGTGCAAGGCACATTAAGCCAGAAAATGCTGGGTGTTCATATACAAATACTACGCGGTCTAAGCCGAAATTCCATGTTAAAAAGAATACGTGTATTTTTCTTCTAGTGGTTGGTACCAAAATGTATTACCGACTATTAGATCATTTGCTATACAGAATTCGGTAATTTTTTCTCCCATTTCTGTTCTGCATTATTTCTCCGAATTGTCCCAAACTGCCTAATCCTGTGTTTATGTTGCTACCTACCCTTGCATTCCAGTCCCCTAAAATCATTATTTTGTTACTCTTTTCTTTCGCTCTATCTATTATTACTTTTTTGTAGCAAACATGACGGTACGCGGATTGAAAGTAATACAGTGTATCAAATATGCCATGGAAAACAAATGAGTAGACTAATGACTAAAATTTGACAGATGTTAGGGGCACTCTAGATTAAAAAATAAAAATGGCTTTAAATTTTTAAATTAGCTTAAATAATCATTAAATGATATCTAGATTCCAACAATTGTGTACTATCAAAAATCAGGATTTTAAAATTTTAAATTTTAAAAATATACCACAAGGTCATTTAGGTGGTACATAACCCATGCCAAATGTTATTACAGGGTGTATACTAACTCACAATTTGAAAATTCCCTGACTTTTCCAGGTCTAACGTACGTACACCTGCTGCCAAGAAGCTTCTCACGTGGTGCCTGATTTTGCGCAATTTCAACGTACTTACTACATTTACATGATGCTCGGAAAGCAAGACAAGTCAAGATAATCCGGTTACACGGTGGCTCTCGAATCGAATAAAGTTTTGATAAAGTAGTTTGTAGTTTCAATTAATTTTCCCTGACTTCTTTTATAAATTAAGCAAATTCCCTGACTTTTCCCTGATTCCAGAATTAGAATGTAATTCCCTGACTTTTCCAGGTTTTCCCTGTTTTCCAGAAAGTATACACCCTGTATTACCATCATATTAAAAAAAATAGCGACGGGAAAGTTACCTACACATTTTTCATTCGTAATTCAGAAAGTGTAACTTGCAATACAGAAAGAGACAAATGTAATTCAGATTAGTAAATTGTAATTCAGACAGTGTAAATTGTAATTCAGATTAGTAAGTTGTAATTCAGGAAGCCTTAATTGATATTCAGACAGCATCAGTTGTAATTCAGAAACGAAGCGACGACCTTTATGTAGAATTATTATGTAGGTACTAGCAGTCCAGTGAGACAAATGTCTCATTTAATAAAACAAAAAAGACCGTTTTGCAAATAGAACGCGTATTCACCACACGTACGTATACGACGTCATTGTTGGTAGCAAACTACCAGTCGCATTCGCCTTGATAAAATTTGCCTAGAATCTAACCTAAAAAGTTAGGGTTATAATTAAGATAATAATTAGTGTTAGAGACTGAAATTCGGTTCCTGACATGACCATTCCAAACATATAACTTTAATAACTTTTTTCTCTATCTCTTACGGTTTGGCTGCTGAAACAGCGTCCCAGACAGACAAAACAGCGTCCCAGACAGACAAAACAGCGTCCCGGACAGACACGTCTATTAGATAAAGGATTTTTTACCGCGGCTCTTGTTTCAGTTTTATGAGTTTTTCAAACATCACAAACGCCATAATGAAATTGAATTAGTAATTTTTAAATGCAAAAAGCCAGACACACACAACTTCACATGTATTAATGCTAAGAAATGACAGCTCTTTTATTACTTCCTTTTACTATAAAGGAAGTATTGAATTCACCCCAAAAATTCGAAATTGAGTTTTCAACAGATCTTCACGTTTTAGAGTCCCCTGATCCCAAAAAACATATTTTTTTTCATTGGTCTGTCTGTCTGTGTGTGTGTCTGTATGTCTGTCTGTCTGTCTGTGAACAGAATATCTCAAAAACGAAAAGAGGTATGGCGTTGAAACTTCATATATAAGTTTTGTGAACTATGAAGATGAGACAGCAAGCTTTTGAAGAAAATCGCATAACCGGAAGTAGGTGTTTACTCTTGTAATTTTTCAGTTTTTTTCGATTTTTTCAAAAACGGCTCTAACGATTTTTTTTAAACTTTACATTTTTCTTACATTTTTAATGTGTATTGATGTGAGATAGGTGATTTTCCAGTTGAATACTTCTAAAGTGGGTTTCTTTTGTTTTTTTTTCTATTTTTTTTATTAACTCCTATTTTAAATAAAACACCCGGTATATTATTACATTTTTGAATTCACCTTAAAATTCTAGAGAAAATTTGTCTCTTCAACTAACGCTCGATTTTGTACCGTTTTTGTAGAATTTGTAATTTTTGAAAATTTTCGACAAATGGTTAAAAATTAAAAATGAAATTTTTGACTAATTATAAGATCACTGTAAAAGGAAGTTGTGTGAGTGTATCACACCAGATTTTTTATCAGTCAACTCCTATGATGCTAGGAACAATAAATGATGGTAATGAAATTTCCTATTGCTACAAAAAAAATCTGGTGTGATACACTCACACAACTTCCTTTTACAGTGATCTTATAATTAGTCAAAAATTTCATTTTTAATTTTTAACCATTTGTTAAAAATTTTCAAAAATTACAAATTCTACAAAAACGGTACAAAATCGAGTGTTAGTTGAAGAGACAAATTTTCTCTAGAATTTTAAGGTGAATTCAAAAATGTAATAATATACCGGGTGATTTATTTAAAATAGGAGTTAATAAAAAAAATAGAAAATAAAACAAAAGAAACCCACTTTAGAAGTATTCAACTGAAAAATCACCTATCTCACATCAATACACATTAAAAATGTAAGAAAAATGTAAAATTTAAAAAAAATCGTTAGAGCCGTTTTTAAAAAAATCGAAAAAAACTGAAAAATCACAAGAGTAAACACCTACTTCCGGTTATGCGATTTTCTTCAAAAGCTTGCTGTCTCATCTACATAGTACACAAAACTTATATATGAAGTTTCAATGCCATACCTCTTTTCGTTTTTGAGATATTCTGTTCACAGACACACACACAGACAGACACACAGACAGACAGACAGACAGACAGACAGACAGACAGACAGACAGACCAATGAAAAAAAATATGTTTTTTGGGATCAGGGGACTCTAAAACGTGAAGATCTGTTGAAAACTCAATTTCGAATTTTTGGGGTGAATCCAATACTTCCTTTATAGTAGTAAAAGGAAGTAATAAGGCAATTTCTAAATCTGCCGGGCTCCGTAGCTTAGTGGTTAAGCATTCTGGCTAGTGATGTAAGGATCGCGAGTTCGATGTCCGGTCCCGGTGGCATTTTTGTATCGAGCGACCAGTAAACCGCATTTGGAATGCCCGACCTCGGCACGAGCGCACGGTAGTCCGAAAATCACTCGGGCTACCGTACGCTCGATTAGGTTGGAATCTTGGTCTATACACCGCTTTACAAATGGCGACGTATGGTTCAAAATAGGATTTATAAGTGAATAAAACAATAGTAAATCACGAACTATACGTATAGCTGGAAAAAAAACTTTACTTCTTTATAAATATTTATATTACAAAATAAATTTAAAAATGTAAATATAAAAGTGGGTAGCGGATACAAAATCGGAAATATACAGAGTGTAATTATTGTAATTACGATACGATTTATTTCACAAATTTATTCTCACCGAGTCCAACATTGTTATTTACACAAGTATTAAGAGAATGGGCAGCTTTAGACTTCTTTACTCTAAGGCTTCCCCCTTTTCTTCCTGCCTGGATTGATCTTTTACCTGTTACTTTCACCTTGCTCCAAGACACAGAAGTCGGCTGAACTGCATTTTTTTTCCTTTTCTTGTAATTGTGTGGCAAGTGATCAAATTTAAAAGCTCTGTGTAAGCCACTCATAAGAGTTGAACTACTATTTATATTTTTCTGATAATTTTTCATAAATTTTGCAATGGCTGGGCTTAATCCTATTGGATCAGCTTCCAAATTTGTTATGACATCTTCATTAAATTTTGAAATAAATTCGCACCAATCTTTTTTAACATCACTACTGCTGTTTTCAGAAGAGTCTATACATTGATCGCTATTTGTGGACACAATACTTTTACTGTCGCCGATATTTGTGGACTCCTGAATGAGCCTGGGTAAAGCATTTTCACTAATTTCAGTACAGTCGATGAGTTTAAGAGGTAACAACATGTTTTCCGAAGGTTCTTTCCCAGTAGCGATAATGTATAAAATTTTCCTACTTTCGAGTGACAATGTATTGCAAGCGTTGGTTATATTAAATTCTTTTATTATTGCAGATTGATGCTTGCATATTTTTCCAGTGACACCTACAGGGCAAGAACATATATTGCAATTCATATCAATAAAATATTTCCTTCTTTCATGAGAACTGCTCAAGACATGGTACTGCATTTCTCCCAACTCTGTGATTTGATTTGGCAACACATCTGTATCATTGGGAGATAGCCGATTTATTGTTGACTTGTTTATCTTGTTCATTAATAAATCAAGCAATCTTTGTTTATAGTAACTATCGAAACTACTAATAATAAAATCACATAACTGTGTTAGTTCGCTCGAGGGAGATATCTTTGAAAAGGCGCAACATTACTTCGACATAGTTGTTTGTATCAGCTCCAAGTATCATCATTGATTGACGATAATACAAACACCAGACATGAATTTGCTCAATTTTACTGTCAACATATTTTTTATATTGTGGATATTTATAACATTCGCAAAATATCGCCAAGTTTTTCTCAATGCTTTCTTTTGTCTTTGACATAAGAATGTGTCTAAATAGTTTATACAATGATTGTCTATCTTCTTTTTTAATTTCATTTTTCGTGAGCTGTAACCATCTCCATATAGCTTTTAATACATGAAAACTGCAAAGTAGTAAACTGGATCTAGGCCAATATTTTCGTAATACATGTCGTTCTGCCAAATCATCATCTGTCATTATGACCGAAGGCGAAATTTTAAAAGGCATTATTTCTATCAAGTCGTTTAAAGCACAATCAAAAATAGAAGCTTTCTGGCTCTTTGTAATTATGCAACCTAATGGTATACCCCCTGCTGGAGAATGAGTTGCAAAAAAATACAGCTTATGGTTTTGCACGTCGCAGTTACTCGTAGCATCCACGAATAATATTTCTGATGACTGAAGACTGAACTAGGTGCTTTGCAGCACGCTGCATTATTGGGGTGCATAATGAAACAGCATAGTCTTCTTCGTTATGGGTTATCTTATAAACTGTGTCACTGGAATGTTTTAAGTTCTCTTCTAGCTGAAAAAACATACTTTCACCTGATCTATCTCCATATTGGCATTTGAAATGAGATTTCCACAGATTGGAATCTCCTTTAGATGGAAAATAGTGTTTGTCGCATACAACTTCATCATATTTTTCGCCTAGCTCTTCCCTCTTCCATTTTGCTAAAGCAAAAGCTGTTATAGGCTGAAGCAACTGAATTAACTCTAGCGCAAAGCAGACGACAGTTACACCTAATTTAAAAAAATAATAAGCTAGCTTGGAGGATTTATAATCAATATCAAAATAACAGCGGCTGAAAGAAAATCTTCGTTTCATCGATTTATTAAATGATAATTATATTACAATGCTATTATGTTATATATGATAATATTCAATATTTAATAAACATTTTGAAATGTTACTTAATACAAATAACATGAATCAGTTGTACTTGTAATTATCATATAGCCGTTTTGAGACTAGACGAGACACTAGATTTTAAAATATTAGATACTTCCTTGTGCTTGGGTTGCTCTTACTAGAATGTAGTTAAAAATTTAGTCCCACTTTGAAACGTCATATAGTAATGAAAGCATTAAATAATTGTAGGTTATGTAGATAAAAACGTATTTTGTTCTATTCACTCACCTCAACTTCATCCTTAGTGTTAAAATTAGTTCGGATTTCGCTGGAATTGATAATGTGGTATGTATAATTGTCTGGCCACTCCATAATTTATTAATAAATTTAAAACATTAAACTAATAACAAAACGTGTTGTATACGCATAAGAAAAGGCGAAATGCAATAATGCATGCAACCGCAGGATTAGTATCAAGCGTACGATAGCCCGAAAATCGATCGAGATATCGGACGCTCGTTTTGAGAGAGACATCGGTAACTACGACGTTAACCGAATGCGGTATACTGGTCGCTCGATACAAAAATGCGTCCCGGTGGGGCTTTTAAAAAATTTTAAAAAATGCGGATGAAAACCTCTAGTGAATGCCATCATTCGGAAGTGATGTAAAGCCATGGGTTCCATGTTACTATGATCTGTAGCATGTAAAAGATCCCTTGCTAAGGCTGGAACTTCTTAGTCTCGGCAAAATTCTAAGAACTTTGACCATATGACCAAAGCAGTTAGTGTGTAAGGTACCTGGTCCTCCGTATGCCTAGATCTTGTCCATTACAAACAATTTCTAAATCCACTAACTATGAAATGTTACTATTTTATTTGATTAAATGACCTTGACTGTTATATAAATGACTCTAACCTGTTATATATCATATCAAGGGTAAAAACCTGAGCTGTGTGAAAAATCTGGCTTTTATTTAAGTAATAGTTTTTGAGTTAAGCAAAAATAAACAGAATTTTATCTTTTAATGTTCTCACCCTGTATATATTTAGCCAAAAGTATATTGGTCTGACGTCATCAAATCATTTACAAGTTACGAAAGACGTTCTATGAGGAGTAGCGTATGCTAAACAAGGATATACACTCTTTGTATGTCTACGGTGCAATCTCGTGCTTCTGGCACAGATGGACGAACAAAACTACCCCCACTCAATTCCACCTGGCACCTTATTTCCTATGTTGTGCTGTTAACTAATTAATTGACACCTGTTGTATTTAGCTTTGTGGTATTTTCGTTTCGATTTTCTTTAGTAGTTGCTGTGTTTAATTTTGGGGAAAACTGTTCTTTTCAGAATAATTACGTTTGTAGTAATCTTTAAAGCTTAAGTGAAATCACAGTATTTTAGGGTTGTCACTTTTTACAGGCGCCGTATCATACAATATGTTTCTGTTGGTGTTGCTGGTTGAGACGAAGGGTAAACCGCTAAATTCGCAAAGCCAAGCAATGATGTCACGACTTAAATATTTTGAAAGAAGATAAAAGCAAAACGTAGGCCCGTTGTTACCTTTGACAGCCGTTCGAGAAGTAATAATTATTCCTAAAACATGCATTATATGTGATACTAATTATCTAACATGTGATATTACAGAGAATAGCGGACGCACTATGTATCAGTATGATTAAGATATCTCAGATAGCAAAGAGCAGCCCTTTCTACCCAAAGGGTGTAAGGGTATGAAATATTACAGACTTCCTTGTAGTAGTAGTATCACCCAGACAGTTCATTAGGTCATGAACAGTGTTTGAATTATGCGTGATGAATCATGTATTCACGTGCTGATATCAGCTTAGTCACATTTAGATTAGTTCGCTGCTATCCTGTTTTACATTATCTTAGTTTATATAAACTAATTGTACAAATTATCACCTTAGTCTTGATGTGTTCGCCTCATCTAAGATTGTTAGTGAATGTCTGCTCCCTCTTCGCTGTAATTAACAATTGCCCAACATACCAAATTTCTTGTTAGGAATAAATGGTAATGATAACCAGCTATAATATATCATACGTTCGTTATTTCTTCCTCAGTAAAATACGTTTTCTGAACCATTTTATGGTGGACCCCTATTTCATTTTGAGCAGTTTATATTGGCATAGGTCGATTCCATACTCCTGATAGTGTTTACTCTTCCAATATTCTTCTGTAAATTTCAAGAAGCATTTGCAATGTTTGTTCTTCCATACTTTTGATCATTGTTGCTGTAACTTTCTTATTTCCTCGAGCCCTTCTGCTCGTCATGATTCTACTAGTTCTTCTTTAGATATGTTATCATCTTCGTTTTCTAATCTTACTTCTTGATGTTCTGTCTCTTTATCATCTGGTTCTTTCGTCTTTGTTTTCTGTTCTGCATGAATTAGTTTTAGAACGTATTCTTTCCATCACTACAAGACTTCCGTTTCATTTGTTATTATTTCACCCTCCTTTTTTATTGCTAGTGCAGCTCCAGATTCTTTATTTATAAAATTATTCAGGGCTCTATAGAACAGTTTTTGATTACTTTGACTGTCTCTTTCCATTTTTCCTAAAAACTCTTTCCCAGTTTTTATATCTTTTTCTGAAACCGTTATTTAAAGTAGGCTTTTCAATACTCGTTTTAGTATGGAAACCATATCTTTATCAAAGCAGTCATGAAATTACTTTCACGACTCGTCACCAAGTCGCGAAAGTGACACATATCGTGCGACTATATTTGAGAAACGAGGCGCAGCGTAGCGAGGCCGAGTGACCTAAAACACGAGCGTACGATACACTTTCCATCGAGTTCCATATCAATTTTAGTTAGAAAATGACACACTTTTCCAGTTTTTTAAATAGTTAGGAAATGAGCACTTCCTAACTGTTTTCAAAAACAGTAAAAAATGAAGGTACCTACTAACCGATATTTGATGCAAAAAACTAACTCTATCGAAAATATAGTGTGGCTGCCTCGCGTAGAAACTCCGTTATTCCACCAATCTACAATTTCCTCACTTGGTCGACAAATAACTATTTTGTAATTTAACGAATGACAGCTTTATGGTGACAACTAACAATGTCAGTAAATTGTCAGCAGTTTTTAGGTTCAAATGACATATTTCAAACAACCGCCTAGTCCTATAAAACCTCACTGTCTTGTCATTTCGCTTTTTTAATGTTTACTTGCTGTTTGATTTATTTTGTCCCACCATGCCATGTATTTCTTGTGTTTACTTTTCGTGTTTGTTCCACATATTGTTTTTGCTGATTTTACACAGCTGTTTTGAATAACGCACATTTATTCACTGGTCATATTTTTCATATTATACTGGAAATTTTGTAGTTTTATATTTACCACTTCTTCATATTTTTTGTTGTTATCTTGTTTCAGAGTTTTTAAGATCTAATAGTTTCAGCGTTGCTTTGGTTTCTGCGTGTTTCTAGGTTTTTCCTTCTTATTTTATTTTCCCCCCAATAGGTAATGGTTATTCATTACTTATTTCATAGCCTCTTTTTACAGCAGTACTATTGTTATTTTTTCTCTTTCTACCAAAGTGTAATCTATTATTAATTGATCTCTTTTACTGGATTCTACTCTTGTATACTTATGTATACTTTTGTGTTTGTAGAAAGTAGTTGCTATAATTATGTCATACTGTGCGGAAATCTAAAAGTATTTTATATTATTAGTCCTCTTTTCTTCTCCATGTTTTCCTATACTCGTGTATGTATAATCTCATTTCCCTACTCTGTCATTTATGTCTCCTGTTACAATTATGTTACCTTCGGCCATTTCCACCGTTACACTTAACTCTTCCCAGCAGGTGTCTTTATTTTCTACTTTATCATCTTCGTTTAGTCCTCACACTGCGATTACTGTTTTTACATGTTATATATTTCAGTTCTTTGTTAAAATTACTTCTGAAATTGCTTCCGATTTATGGAGTTTTTCTTTGATATTTGTGTGAAGTATACATCCTACACCAGCTTATGCTCTCGTTTTCTTTTTTCCACTCCATACTAACAAATGTTCGTTCTTAATTTCCATACTTCCGTTTCCTTTTTTTTGCGGTATAACTAGTATTCCTTCTCCTGCCCTTTCGAATTCACTAATTAACTCAATTTATTTTCCATTTCTAATCTTAACGTTCCATGTACCTAATTTGCTAAAATTTGTAGTTTTATTGGTTTCGTCCTTTTCCATTGGCGTATTCAAAATTATGTTTGCTTCCGGTATTCTTTTATGTAATTGTTTTTAGCATTATTTTCTTAATAGCATTTCGACTATTATTCCTCACTTATTCATTTTTCTTTCCCAATTCCAAATCTGCCAATTTGTTACTAGTTTCTGGTATCAAATGTTTGATATTTTCCCTGCCTTTTGTTTCTCTGCTGCTATCTTTCTTTCTGTTTGGTCGCTTTTAGTACTCGGTATTTTTCAGCTTATTTTTGTTTTTAGCACTTCATTTTTTTTCTTGCATGCTTGTAGCGATTAATTCTGGTTAATAAATCGTGTTTAATTTCTAGGTTTAACGTCTCTTTCAATAGCCATTCCATTTTATTTTTCATCTTCGCCTTTTTGATTGGTCATGCATCTAAACCAGTTATTAGTAAGTTTTTATTTCGGTTTTGTCTCCCCAAACGTTCATAATAGTATTCTACCGTGCCTAATTTTCAATTGGTGATTTATATTATTTAGCTCAAATTTCAATTCGATGTTTTCCTTTTTTAATGTAGTACGTACAGTATGGTCGAAAACTTTTATCTTCTACAGGGATGTGGAATTGTTTTGTCAAAATTTTTTGTTGGCTATCGTGGTAGTAAAAGTCACATTGGCATTTTATATCTGTCAGTTTAAGGTTACAGCAGTAATGTCATTTTAACAAATACAAACATTTTTGTTGATTACATAAAAATGTGTGAGCGCATGGCCCCGCTAGGAAATGCTCGACTCTCAGGCGGCCGGCCCGGGTTCGATTCCTGGTGGACTATAAACGAATTTTAAAAATCGTACGCTCCCCGGCTACCACGCTAACACCTGTGGTAGTCGTTAACCCCTAACAAGGAAATTCTTCCTCAATTTCGACGGGCAAGGCTAGCCACCTACCCGACTTACGAGTTAAGAGGGCTCGCAGAACCACAATTGTGTAGAATAAACAAGCCAATGGCCTAATATAAGAGGAAGAAGAAGAAGAAGACATAAAAATGTTAATAACAAAAATAAATACAGCTGTACAAAGTGATTTCCTCCATTTTTCATATACAGCACCACTTTGTGTTCAGTATTAAACATTCCGTCAAAGTTAAGTGGTTCTGTCAAAATTGTATAGCTTATATTATTAAGTACCTTTACTCATCACTGCAAACATAAATAAAATTTTTAAAAAATTCAGAGCCCTCTAGAGGTAATAAAAGTTTTCGATCCTACGGTATTTCTTCATACAGCGTGGAAATAAAGTAACGGATAAATTCATTAACTTTGTTAATATTAACTTTCATGAAAAAATATTGAAGGGGTATAGCGATTTTAATTCTAGGACATACACTATAACCACCTTTATGTTGCTACCTCATTTGTTTTAAAAGTTATAACGTCATCGACTTTTTTTTAAATGACAACCTGTATTTTTTATTATTGATTTGGGTAGTACTTTTTATGTTGTTTTCAATGATATAAATTTTTCATCTGAAAAAAAATTGAGAAAAAATGGTCTTAAAGTTGATGAATGATGAGCAAAATAAATCTAGTTACCTACGTTTGGCGGAAAGTCAGTGACGTCATTGGTTTTTATTGAAATTTAAAAAAAACAATTGAAAAATACAACTAAAATTTCATTCAAAGTTAATCCACCGGTAACTAGATTTAGTTTGCTCATTTCATTGGTTTTTAATGCATATTTAAACAAAAAGACCATTTTTCTCGTATTTTTCAGATGTAACCCTGAAACACCAAAATCAATAAAAAAAAATACAGGTTGTCATTTAAGAAAAAGTCAATGGCGTCATAACTTTTAAACAAATGACGTAGCAACATAAAGGTGGTTGTAGTGTATGTCCTACGATTAAAAACGATATACCCCTTCAAGATTTTTTCACAAAAATGAATATTAACAACGTTAATGAATTTATCCGTTACTTTATTTCCACACTGTATACTAACCGCGTTGTTCATTTTTCAGTTGTATTATTTTCTCCCTCATATCTCCCATAATTTCTCTCAACATATACTTCAGCGCGCTACTATCATTGTCATTTTCGCATTTTTCCTATCTGCTATATTTATCTGGTGTTCTAGTTGTCCTGCATTTCATGAAATATTCTATTTTCTCTTCTGCTAACAGACGTGATGTATCCGATCAAAAGAAATGCATACAATCTTTGCGATCTCCCTGTATCTTCAAACATAGGTCGGATAAAAAACTGAAAAACTTTGTCCAGTGGACGGGCTTCCAGTTTTGCGTCAGTCTGTGTTAAAACTGACGCAAAACCTAACCTACTAACCTCGAATTTGACATAGACTTAAGTGTCACAAACAATACATGTCAGTATTGCCAACTGATTCAGGCTATCCAGGGCCTGCTGCAACTGAGTTTTTAAAAAATCACTCGGTATATTACTTCAAGTATTGCCTTTTTTGCTAAATTACTTTTTGAAAATTTGTACCCCTGCTTATAAGAGCCCATCGTATGCTCTTTCTAAATATTTTAAATAATTGGAGTATTCGCCAGCTGCGGTAGCACCCAAAAAGTTGTGCCCCCAGTAAAAAAATCTTTCATTTAGCAAACCAATTCTTAACGATGTTGGTTGTTTATTTGCAGGTCGCTAGCCAGATTTAATTTTCGAATTTAATTGGCGTTCCATCCGGCTTGTTCGAAGTGGTCGCTGAAATTATAATGGATTTATGCATTGAAGGCGCCCGATCGCGATAACGAGCCACATAGGGGATTAAAGATGGCCGACACAAACAACACTTGTTCCGTCTGCCCGCCTTATTTATTATCGTTCTGGTTATAGTTGGGTTTCTCGGAACTTGCTTTATAGTGGCACTCAAACGCGAAATGCAGCTCCGGAGGCGCGATGGCACCATCGAAGGAGACATTAAAATTCCCCATCATCCAAAATTCACTCATACACCTAGCATGCGCGAAAAAAGCAACAATGCAGCCAATGCAAGCTATGTGCCGAAGTAGCCTATTTAAAATTCCACACGATTTTTAATGGTATAATAGCTTCATCTCGCATGACGAGTCGCTCATTCTCTAACCGACACCCAACGAAGTCGACGGAGGCAGCTAAAAACTAGTTTCCCGGTTACTGTGTTTTTGTTCCCTTGTAAACACGACAATGACAAGCTCGTTGTTTTACGTGGGCAATTTGTAGTAAATAATTGTTGCACCGGAGCGGTTCTGTGTTTGCTTTTTACCTGTCAGCTCGTCAGCATCTACGTCTCGTCGCACCAGGGCTGCCACCGTTTGTGCTGCAGGCAAACCCCATGCCACCACGTGGAGGAACGATCCTAGGTTTCGGAGTTTTTCTGGGGGCCACGATAGTCCAGCCCTTGCCACCCACCATCCACAAAGACAGACCCACCTGAAACAAATGAAAAACATTGTGAGAAATGGAAGATATACGTCTCGCAGATTTTTTTAAAATTTTTGGATAGAGGGTGAATCAAGTTCACACGCACTTAGATCTTACGGTCAACCCGTTGTGTTACTTCCAAGTCACGTGTGGGTGCATATATGTGTATGTTTTGTGTGGTCTTGTTACTCCACTCTCTACTTCGTAGAGCAGTGTTCAGAGAAGAGCGACGTTAATTGTATCCTAACATGGAATATTCACCCGCCATCGATCCAGACGACTGCGAAAAAAGTTCCACCTATTTGCCTATTGCAAATCTGGTACTCTATCCACTGCGCCACTGAGGTGGTTGTCTCGTAGAGGAACTTGTTTTGTTCTGAGGAGGTATTACTTTTGGAATGCAACGCTTTAAAAATTCTAATACGAGTAGTATAGTAGCCTTAACTACATATTTCGGACCCCCCCCCCCCCGGGGGGCTAGGCTGCATGCGGATCTGCATTTCCTATATTTTTATGAGAAAAACAAAAAATAATATCTCAGAGCGATTGTCTACAACAAATACAATGCATACAGGATGGAGTATTATGAAAATCTAAAATGCCACGAAATGGATTTTGTGTTAATATACTTTAACAGGTCAAGGTAAATTGGAATACCGAATCTAAATGTACTGTGGATGATTCAATAATTTTTGAAAAGCCACTTCATTACCATATAGTGGCGGTTTGGTTGCTGTTTGGATTCTTCTATCCCTACTTCTTTAAGGAGAAAAACTATGACAACACAATAATTTTTCTCAACAATAATATAATAGGTGAATGAAAATTTGGCTGTTTCGATGAAATAATAAGGTTGTGGAGATAGATAGCCAAAAAGTTTATTGTAGTAGGTATAAAAAATCTGATTGTCCCTTAAGGTCCAAGCGTCATACATGTGAAGGTTGATAAAATATTTTACGTTTCGCCACTTTAGATGGCTTCATCAGAAATTATTGACAACTGATATAACAAAATGGCTTCCATAAAAGTTTATAATAATTGATAACAAAATTTGCAAATGACTAATTAAAGCCACATTGCAAGTATACGGCGTCTAAATGGATAAAGGTGAAATATTAAACAATCATTATTGATTGAGGTTAAACATTAACTATATTATAGATAATGTAATTTAACAATAAACTTTTAATTGAAAGTAAAGGACATCTTGTTTTGAAGAAGCAAGCTGCCAGATTGTTTAATATTTCACCTTTATCCATTTAGACGCCGTATACTTGCAATGTGGCTTTAATTAGTCATTTGCAAATTTTGTTATCAATTATTATAAACTTTTATGGAAGCCATTTTGTTATATCACTTGTCAATAATTTCTGATGAAGCCATCTAAAGTGGCGAAACGTAAAATATTTTATCAACCTTCACATGTATGACGCTTGGACCTTAAGGGACAATCAGATTTTTTATACCTACTACAATAAACTTTTTGGCTATCTATCTCCACAACCTTATTATTTCTCAACAAGTTAGTGTGACTGCCCATACAGCAAAGCGTAGCGGAAATGTTTTTAATTATATGTTTTGTATTCAACATAATTATGAAAACATAGATTGGTCAAATGAGAACATTTTACGAGAAATATACTTGCAGTAAAAATGATCACCCTTAATAGAAAAATCCAAAAATCAAAATACAACTTCTTAAGGGCGCACTTTTTATAAAGGTATAGTTGATTCTACCTATTTTGATGAGACAAATTCTCACCCTAGATGGTGTTTTGTTATTTTCGGAACACCCTGTATAATTATTACTAACCCCGCCTCGTAAATACGTCACAGATAGTTGGTCATCAAGTAAATGCGAATAACATCAAATATATTTATCGATTGTATGTTTTCTTTCGTTACTAAATTATTAGTATCTTAGCGAGTTGGGTTTACCAACACTACTATTTAACAAAACACTTACCGATAGTGTAATATTAGGTTATCTTACTTTATATTGCCATTTAAATTGTTGAAAATGGATACCTACAATATTGATTTTTCTAATACACATAAAAAGAACAAGAGCTATTATATAGGTATATTTCTATTAATTTATTGGTACTTTTTTAGTTTACACCCCTACATTTAGGGGGTGTAAACTAAATTATAGTCTATGGGTACTTTTTTAGTTTACACCCCCACACTTAAGCTAAATAGAAAAATCAGAAATCAGTTGTATGTGGGGGTGTAAACTAAATTATAGTCTATGTTAAACCAAATTAGTTTACACCCAAAACTTTTTATTGAAAATTAAGTAAAACAAATTATTCACGTTTATAAACTTCTGCTATTTGCAAAGAGAATGTAACCAGCCAATCCACCACCAGTGCCACCTACCGCCGTGAGCGCACACCAGGCGCAACACGCCAACGTACCTTACCTAACCTAACCTAGCCTAACCTATCCTATCATATCCTATTCTAACCTAAACTCACCTAACCTAATCTCGCAATTAAAATCATAATGCTTCAATACAAAACAATGGAAAAAAGTGGGGTGTAAACTAAATAAGTTGCCCGTAAACATTATTTTAGTTTACACCCCCACATTTAAGCAAAATAGAAAAATCGTAAACCAGGTGTAGGTGGGGGTGTAAACTAAATAATCTGCCGTAAACCTTATTTTACTTTACACCCCCACATTTAAGCGAGATACAAAAATCGTAAACCAGGTGTATGTGGGGGTGTAAACTAAAAGAGTGCCAATTTATTTAAGAGAAAAATATAAATGTAACTATCGATTATAACGACATCGGATATGGCAAAATATCGTTTATAAAGACGAAAGTTTAAGGTCCCGACCACAGCAGTACTGGCCAGATTCCATATTAAATATATTGTTGACGTATGGCTTATTACAACATCGGATATTACGACCCAACTGACATATCGACAGGAAACGAGTTTCAAATTTGGAATAACAATCGGTAGAAAAATTCCAGAAAGCTTCCGGGAAATTATCGAAAATGTTCTGTGTAGCTGTTAATGCATTCTCGAACTGTGATCACATTAAAAAAATGGCCATGTCAAAACAGAAAGCGCTTAGAGCCATTATTTGTCGTTTAGAAGCCAGAGAGTCGAATGTTTCTATATTCAAGAAAATGTATGTAAGTACAGTATACAAACATATTTGGTATTAGAAATACAAAGCCAACTTTTTTTGGAAAGCAAACAATTATGTAGACAAACCAAATTAGGGAAGTTTTTTGTTAAAATGGAATAATCCATATGTAATATGTACCGTTGCGGCCAACTCAAAGTGCACGGCAGATTTTTAGCTTGTAATACGATATTCTAATCATAGACGTCAAGTTTTGACGTTTACGTTTGGCATCAACTGTCATAGAACTGAAAACTCGGAAAATTCACAGACATTTGTCAGAAGCAGAGAAAATGCGAGCTATTACAAAACTGGAAGAGAACTGGTCGCTGAGTCGAGTCGCAACAGATTTGCATGTGAGCAAGAGCTGCACTTTCAAAATTAAAAATCGTTGGCAGCAGAGACTTCTGCAAGAAAAGTTTTTTTAACACCAGAGAACAAAGAATGAAGAGTACAATTTGCAACTTATTTGAATGAGATCGACGACTTTTGGAACACGACTGTTTTCTCAGGTGAAAAGGAGGTATTTCGATCATTTACCAATTGACGACTAAGGGTGTGTAGCCAACAAAATTCAAGATTTGAGGAGCAATATTAAGTTCAACCCTTAAGGAGTAGTGGACGATTCTCTGTAAACGTATGGACATGGATCAATGCTCACGGATCTGGGGCATGCTATAGAATTAATGGTCGACTGAATGCTGAAAATTATCGCAACAATTTGCAAAATGTGATGCTGCCATCTGTAAGAGAAGTCTTACCTAATTAATTTACTTTTCAACACGCAAGATATAACCTAATTAATTAATTTTGTTTATGTTAACGTAATTGATAACATTATTTTCACAGGATAACTGTCCTGTGCATACAGCAGGGATTGTTCGTTGAAGGTTTGATGAGAATAATATCAATTTATTACCATGACCTGCAAGAAGTCCGGACTTGAATCCCATCAAAAATGTTTGCTGCTATTTAACTACAAAAATGTATACCAGGGATTTTGCACCAAACAAAACCGATGAATTATGGGAAAGAATACGAAATGCTTGGAAGGAACTGAGAGAAGGATACAATATGGAAACATTGGTGAACTCTATGCGAAACAAACTGCAAAGCGTAGTAGCAATTAATTGAATACTGATACATATTTATTAAATACATATTATTATATAAGTTTGTTTACTTGTGAAACGTTGCTAAAATACAAACATTAAAAAAGTAATACCTATTTTTATAACCACAAGCAACGCCACTGGAGAAACCCCCATTTAATAAGCCGAAAAATGGCAAAAATAACCATAGTAACAAAAAACCGTGCACTTTGAGGTGTCCGTAACTGTACTTAATTATTTTTATCAATTATAATTATTTGTTTTATCAGTACAAAAAAATGCAATTGTTTGTACGAATAATAGTATATTACGTTATTAGGAGCAAAAGTTATACTTTATGTGGCGTGGCTGGAGGGGTTATCTGCCGAGCTTGAGAGGCAGATAAGTACAGCCGAGTCACATAAAAATACTTTTGCTCCGAATAACATATATTATTTTTTCTTAAAACGTTTTTATAACAAATTATTTACAAATTTGTGAACAAAATTCGAAGAAAATTACTTGATCTCGTCAGCGGCAGATAATATTATCTGCAGCTGACGAGCGGCAGATAAAGTTGTCAGCAGCAGATAATAACTTTATCTGCCGCTCAATCTGCCGCTCAATCTGCCGCTCATCAGCGGCAGATAATATTATCTGCCACTTGGCAATAAAGTGACAGTTTAGAATCATCAATCCAGCAGTATAATGTCATATTTTACTGCCGTTTGAAGAAAAACACTTTTTTATTATTGTGTATTATGTAGTGCGAACAGCGTAGAAGATGCGGTAACATGAACAACGCGAAATGTACATTAAATGCCTTTATTTAAAAGTTTATAGAAAATCATATATTCTTTCTGGGATTCCCCTACCAAATGCAAGCTTGCCCGAACCTGCTTTCTTAAGCAGTTGAATGATAATTATCATGCGTGAAGGTGTAGCTTGTGTAAATCTTATTTTATTTGTGCTTTGCGTAGATTTGTGAGATTAAAATTGTAAACTGTATAAAGTTTAAAAAATTTAAAAAGTATCTATCAGGACCATGAAGAAAATAAGGTAAGACCCCCAGCTGCTATGGAAGCACTGCAGACAGTATTAACATGAGCCACATGCAATGAGTTGGACATTAGTCACATTATTTCTTTAAAAGCATGTATGAAAACGCCGTATTATTAAATGTTTCTGTTAAGAGGGTTCAAACAAAAATAATTTCATATTTTATTAATAATAATAAAGAACGAGTTAATAATAACAAACAATTCAATACTGTTATGTAAACCTGACCGTTAAACAAGAGGCATGTACCCCGCTAGTATGAACAAATACGGTAGGTTGAACAACCTCATTTTTTTTGTGTTCACAGTTTTGAGACTGTACTGTATCCCTATTGCAATATGACTTCCGGTTTAACCGGAAGTTGCGCATAATTTAATTTTTTTAAATGGAACGCCCTATATATTTTTCAGTATTCAGATAGATAATTTTATTGCAAATTCAAAAACATAGTTTTATACATTTATTGAGGTTTTATATCAAAATATTAAAAAAATAAGTTATTAACTACTCTGTATTAAAACGTACATCATGAGAATAATAATGAAATTAATGAGTCAGAGCCATTTTGAACGTAAACTAATTGCACAAACTTTAAATTGTATTATTCGACAGTCGCAAAATGTTTTGATTATGATTTTGTTTTTGTTTTACAAGGCTAGAAAAATGTCATTGCTATTGAAATATGTATTGATGGAAAAGCTCAATAAATGTAGTAAACCAAATATTTTTCAATTTACAATCAAATTCTATACCCAAATAATAAAAAATATACAGGGTGTTCCATTTAAAAAAATTAAGTTATGTGCAACTTCCGGTTAAACCGGAAGTCATATTACAATTTGGATACCTCCACTTTACTCAGAATAACGAATGCTACCTACGTACATACATATTTTGATAGGAATTTCTTCAAGAGTATAGGAGATATATAGGTGTTTCCATACTTTTGCCCACCACTGTATACGTCAATTCTTCGAAGTACTTTCTTCTTAAATCGTCATTTCAAAATAAAATGTGGCCAACAATATTCTCGGCTTTATACAATTAACAATGGAAGTTAAGAAAATATATGTTCAAACAAGTGGAAATACGTTCTAATACAGAATATGGCAAACCAAACAGAAAATGTCACTACACTCACACCATATGATGAAAACTGTGATTAACTAAGGTCAGTCTCAACTAAGTACTATGTTAAACAGTGTTGTGATTATATTTAACAAATTTAACACAATATTAGAATACAGACCAATCACACCTCTTAAATAATGCACAACACTACGTGCCGTGTGAAACCGACAAAAGTACCAAGGCTTCATTCAATGGTTTACTATTTTTGGGTTTTTGTAAACAAACTTCCCATTACAGTTAATAGGAATATTATCACAGAAGACTATTACTTATTATGCCTATTGGTTGTGTTTTTTTTTAATACGAACACAAGTACATACATTTTATTTAATAATAAGGAGGGTACGTTACTACCTTACTGAATGGGACCACGGCCGCCCACACGCTCCGTTTAAACACACCCTTATTATTTCTATGATAATGGTCTACTGTGAAGCAGTCCGACATTTTAAATGCGACATACGCTGAGGGTTACAGCTAGTACATAATATCCAACAGTGTGTCCAAGATTAGCAGCCAATTAATTTTTTTATTAGTGTTGGCTGCATTTGTCAAACGAACAACACTTACAGATATTTGGTTAATTTATTAAAAATGTTAGTTTTGTTGTATTTTCACTACAGATTGAAAAAATTAAGCTTCTT
The DNA here is from genome assembly GCA_940337035.1 of Agriotes lineatus. Lineage (NCBI taxonomy): Eukaryota > Metazoa > Arthropoda > Insecta > Coleoptera > Elateridae > Agriotes > Agriotes lineatus. The sequence continues at coordinate 138,225 of CALNHX010001399.1, forward strand.
CTTTATTATCATTACAAAAAATAAATGGGAATCATAGTACGCAGCTGTTTAATTAACCGACCTCCTATTCGTTGCAGTTTACGAGATCAACACGCTGTTTTGACACACTATATTTATTTGTATCTACCGGGTGACCATGAATGATTGTGATTTGTTTTTCTTAGGTTGGCACTGTTTATGTTGGGGGCACTGTAAGTCTATGTCAAATTCGAGGTTAGCTTTTCCGTCACTTTTGACACAGATTGACACAAAACCTAACCTGATAACCTCGAATTTGACACAGACTTACAGTGCCAACATAAACAGTGCCAACCTAAAAAAAATCACAATCATTTATGGTCACCCGGCATTTATTGTTTTAACTATTCATGCCCCGGTTTCAGTATCCTTTTGTATTTGTTGAACTGTATCATTTTTCGTAGAATTTCTATTGTTACTAATATCTCATACAATCCATTGGTTCGATTCCTTCCTCATTACAAAGACACAATCTATTTATCTGTAAGTACTATATGTCTATTTATGTTAGCTGCGGTTTCTATTTTATTGAATTCAGTAGACGTAGTGGTATATTTCCAAAAATAGTCGCGTAGGGCGTTTTATTGGCAATACATGATAGAACGAATTAGCTACCCACATAGTTTTTTATGACATATCAACATGATAGAAGAACAAAAACGCCGATTCCAGCTAACCACACAGTAGCTCACCTTTGGTTCTAATTTGCTTTCAAAACATGCGCAGGCTCTCATTTGCCTGAATGCAGCGGGGCTGCCGAGAATGCTGTGAAAATAAATATTTACAAAAAGAAAAATCTCAAAATCGTGCTGTCCAAGCGGGGCTCTCAGAAAGTTTCCCACATTGTTCGCTAACGAGCAGTGACGCGCGAGGTGCTAACGAGCGAGCAGGATGGGGGCGCCGACGTGGGGCACAAGCACCTTTAAACGCCACACAAATCTAGTTAACAATAATGCAGGTAAGAATTCTTCAGGTGCGTTCTGCGCGGGTTTGAGGTTGCGTGACTCAACAATGGGGCATCTTATTAGCTCTGCGGACCATCCGCATTTTGCTCTTGTTGGCGTGGAAACGAAACAAAGCCCGCCGGAGCGCGGTACTATAAATCTGCGCCTAATTTAAATGCGTCTTTGTTTTGCATGCAAGATGCACTTTTGCATCTGTTGGAATTTGGAAAATGCTCGCGAACGGTTATGCGAGCAAGGAGGCGGGGGCGAGCACCGAACAGTGTCGTAAAACAGGAGTCGTCGTTGGAGCTTAGCTAAACAGGAGATACCAATATTTGTTTGCATACGGTGGTAGCTTGATGGTCGACAATGTTTGGATAACGACAACTGTTTAAATTATGCGTTGACAGCATTTGCATTAGGCTTATGATTTCATATTTTTAAGCTTCGTGATGCTGACAGTGACAGTACACTACGATTCTTATATTTTGAAATTTGAATAACAGGGTTGAGATTTGAGATACCTTAATCTCGGCGAAATTCTACCTTTGACCATAGCAGTCGGTAAATCTTGTGCATAACAAACTACAACAATAATTAATGGTATACCCATGGTGCATAGAATACAAGGTGTAACGTTCCGCAGAATGGATGCATTGTGGGTGGAGCCTCAAATTCAGCCAATAAGGAATGGGCCCACAAATGGAACGAATGGTAGCACTGAAGTGTATTGTTGAAGACGCTGTCTATGTCAAATTCGAGGTTAGGTTTTGCGTCAGTTGGTGTCAGACTGACGAAAAACCTAACCTGCTAACCTCGAATTTGACATCGACTGACAGTGCCAACAACAACATACGATCGCGGGCATGGCTACACCATGATCGCGGCCATGATGGATTTCCTGAGTAGGGGCATTGGGGATTGGTTGACATTTTCCCTCTACTTTCTGAACGACTGCGCATCTCCGGGAACGTTACACCTTGTATTCTTTACACCATGGGTATACCTACGACTTAACCAACGACTTGTATTTGTTAATTCATTACTGAAAGCCTATGTCATCATCCTTGGCAGAAGAAGTATTTTTTCTTGAATGGGGACAAGAGGAAGACATCAACATAAACATATTTCCAATATGAAGTTCATAACAATAAAGTTATAAATTGTACTTCATAACCATCATCATCATCATCGGCGCACTAACCCTAGTGAGCGTAAGCCTTCTCAAAACATCTGGTGTGATACACTCACACAACTTCCTTTTACAGTGATCTTATAATTAGCCAACATTTTGATTTTTAATTTTAAGCATTTGTCAAAAATTTTCAAAAATTACAAATTCTACAAAAACGGTACAAAATAGAGCGTTAGTTGAAGAGACAAATTTTCTCTAAAATTTTAAGCTGAATTCAAAATGTAATAATATACCGGGTGTTCTATTTAAAATAGGAGTTAATAAAAAAATTGAAAAAAAGCAAAGAAACCCATGTTAGAGGTATTCAACTGGAAAATCACCTATCTCACATCAATACACATTAAAAATGTAATGTTTGAAAAAATCGTTAAAACCGTTTTTAAAAAAATCGAAACAAATTGAAAAACCACAAGAGTAAACACCTACTTCCGGTTATGCGATTTTCTTCAAAAGCTTGCTGTCGCAATCTACATAGTACACAAAACTTATATATGAAGCTTCAACTCCATACCTCTTTTCGTTTTTGAGATATTCTGTTCACAGACAGACAGACAGACACACAGATAGACCAATGAAAAAAATGTTTTTTTGGGATCACGGGACTCTAAAACGTGAAGATCTCTTGAAAACTCAATTTCGAATTTTTGGTATTAATCCAATACTTCCTTTATCGTAAAAAGAACTAAAAAAGTTTTCCAGACGTCTCTATACTATATTAAAAATGGTTAGATTAATTACTGTGTTTATCAAAATGAGGATTGAAGGCTAGCAGAAGTGACGGAAGAAATAATGAAAAAACTATGACCAGGTATTCAAAAATTAAAATCGGAAGGTTTATAGAAACTAATGAAATATGTTTCAAGTTGATCACAACTTAAGAGAGAGTACTTGACAAAGTTTTCCAAATGCTATAAGATATAAGGTTTCTAAAATAATGAGAGAATCATAATTACAGTACACAAGAAATAATAAATGCGAAATGATACAATTTACTGAACCTCTTACCTACTACGCTTCTTAAATAGTGTTAAAATACTGCGCGATAAAAAAAATTAAAGAGCAGGCCGTGGTATTGACACCGGTAGCGGAGACACGTTCAAAACGAACTGTCAAATATCAACCGAGATATTCTGGGTGCATACCTAACCTTTAAAAAGACCATGCCCAGTTTTGTTCGATGTGAAATGCCTTTTCAATAAAAGTGACTATAAGTCATTCACTACACATTTCAATTGTCAATGCCAATATCAAAATTAAAATCACCCTTTATAGCTGCACAACTGTAGTATGTCATTAGAAAATTGTTAGTGTCAAAAATATTCGAAATATGTTACGTTATCCTGAAAATAATAATGTCAGATTACAAAATAACACCTGCAGGTTATATTTCTAACAAAAGAGCAACCATAACTGTGACAAAAGATTAAGCACAAATCTGGCTGCTAGATTTCAGGAAAAGTTATATTTTGTTTATTATAAACTTTACATACTGCCACGTGCCACGTTAATAAGTTTAAAAATACCATTAAAACATACATTGATACCAATAAATGTCATGTGAATTAATTATACCTAATAATTATGTTTAAATACTCAGAATCACAGACCTAAGAGATAGAGTAACAAGATAAACACATCACTAAGAGACACACATTACACAATGGTGGCTGCACCAGCACAAAAGGTGCGCTCCAACTTTGTAACCCGAATCCGAGGTTAAGCATTGTACCGCCAGACGCAAGCGTATAAAACACCAGCGTCTACACCGCAAAGTAAAACGAGGTTACCGAAAATACATAAAATAAATACCACGAGATAAAAAAAATTATTCTGAGCAGGCCTTGATATGTGTTATACATTTGGCAGTACTGAAGTGTATTGTCAGTCTATGTCAAATTCGAGAATTGCAGGTTAAGTTTTACGTCAGTCTGTGTCAAACAACAAACAAAACCTAACCTTTTAATCTCGAATTTGACATAGACTGACAATACACTTCAGTACTGCCAAACGTATAACACATATCAAGGCCTGCTCAGAATCATTTTTTAGTTTGATCTCATGGTATAATTATTAACCTCGTTTACATGTTTAACCTCTTTTCAAAGTCAGTTTGACAAAATAAAACAAACATGATAAGCAGTGTTGCCAACTTTAATAATCTGGTCAATGCCGGTTCTAATTCTTTTTTTTTATCACGCGGTATACGTATACTTCAAGAAAAATAATTGGGAAATAAGAACTTCACTTTCGAAAACAAACTACTTACATAGAAAAAATGTAAACATAAAACCCTGTGCTGATATTAAAATTATCAGCCGAAGAGACCTTGAACAGAAGAAATGGGGTTTTTAACTTCAAATATGCGTTCAATAGTACCAAAGTACCAACTACGAGAAAGAGGGGAAAGCCTTTATCGAGAGATTACTCCCTGAGTATAACCTTAGCTCTTGGCAACAACAAGCAGCCCAAAGACGGGATCTGAATCAAGAATGCCTCATTAGTTTGGGTTTGTCGGGAATGAAGGCCGAAAAATTCAAGAATCCAAAGAGGTGATCACATCGGAAAAACTGGACAGCACGTGTACGATACGGGACGAGAACATGGCGGTACGGAAACATTCATGGCTGTGTCAAAACATCTCGCTACATGGAAGGTAACAAGAGGATCGAAAACAGCTAGAAAACCCCCAAAGCGTTAAACCAATTCGGCAGTATAAGAAGGCAAGCTTAAATGACCACATGCAACTTACCCCTAACTGTCGAAATCGGACTGAACAAAGGGCAACATTTAAGCTCTGAGAGAATCGGGATCAAATAGTAACAAAAGGCTAGCGACTCGCGAAGAACAGAACACGCTCACCACGATAAAAGCGGATAAAATCAGAACGACGGCTCGAAACATTAAAAAATTACGCCAAATGACTCTAGCTCGCGTTAGAGATTTGCAAAAATAATTACCAATTGAAAACGTGGTGAGAAAGAAAGATATATCGGAAACAAGTTTATGTAGAAGAACACAATAAGAGAGTAGTATTGAGAAAATTGTAAAACAATGCAAACATTGTAAAACCAAAAATAATGCCGAACAAGTTTTTGAGGATAATACATCTTAGAAGCAATAACTAGCTATATACAGGGTGTTTGTAGATCGTTAGACAGCCCGTAACTTCGTTAATAATAAGATATATAGAAAAAACCTTTTTTTATTTTAAATGCCAATATATTTTGTATTTTTATTTTTTATTTTTATTTATTTAAACTGCGACCAACAGTTACACGAACGAAACCTATTACAGGTCACATATAACCTACAAATTCAATTAAACCAATTGAAACCATGGCCTCCTATTTTTACGTAGTGATACACAACTTTAGTTTCTTAAAGAGAACACCCTGTATAGTTTTAGATATTTGAAATGAGCACTATAAGTACTTTATAATAGCACGCTTAAACAAAAATTGTTGACCTCAATATTTCTTTAATAAAAAAAAATATTTACCTGATTTAGGCAAAATCATTGACAATCGAACAAGAAATCCAAAACAAATTCCACTTGGCCTTAAATGTGTCTCATGGCCAAATTATCGCAACAAACGTACTAAAACAATTGAAAACCTTGTTTTTTTAATGAAAAATTTTTATTTTTAAATTGTTTTCCGTATTTTTTAGTTTTTAAACGAAATGACGAATCATATACATCGTTAGAAAGCTCTTTCATTGTAGTTTTCAACTGTTTAATAAAACTCCCATTGTTTCATTTAAAAAAAAACATAGTTTTCAATTATTCTTTTAGTAGGTTTGGTGCGATAATTCGGCCATGAAAAATGTATAGAGCCCAGTGAATTTTTTTTTGCTTTTCTTATTCGATTGTTAGTGATTTTTCGGAAGTCATAGCCTACTTCAGGCAAATAATAATGTTTAATTTTAAAAAATACCGAGTTTCAAAATGTTTAAGCATTCCATCATAAAGCATTTTAGCACTGATTTCAAATATCTAAAAATATACTGGGTGTTCAATTCCAAAGTCGTGTATCACTACTAAATTAGTTTTGTGAGTTTGTAGGTTGGACATTGGCATTTCAAATAAAAAAAAGTCTTTTCGAATATCTCTATTATTAACGAAGAAGAAATGCTTCTAGTTTTAGAAATGAAAACATTAAAGTGACATATAGATCTATATGAATAAAGAAGGCATGGAAAACCAGATATAATCGCGAATTATATGCACTATAAAGTAACCAGACTTGGTTATAGTGATGAAGAGCGACTTCAATATGTTGATCATGTGATGAGTTGCGTAGACGTGAAATGACAGTTTGGGAAAGGCCTGCTGCCAAGCTGAGATTAATGAAAATCAAACATCAATGATGGACTATGAAACCACTGGAAGAAAAATGCAGAAACTCACTATTTACCATTTTATCTATAGAGAAAGCTAAAAACAAATAGTGAGATACATTTACACATTAATTACTAAGCAATAGCTATGAATATACCAGTAATATTTGCGTGACGCTTTTGAAATTATAACATTGGCACCACTGCTATGGAACTGGGGTAATTTTAGTTGTAGATTGAATTTTACCATCTCTTTACCACCACATTGACTTATACTAAACTTGAGTTATGTATTTTTCAGAAGTGGAAGGAAATAATCAATTTACGATACAAGTGCGTAAAGCTACTCTTTAGTCACGAGTGGGGCAGAGTTAAAACGCGCGTGAGCGAGCGTTTTAAGCCTCGCGAGTGACTACAGATGCTTTTACGCATGTGTATCGTACAAAATTTTATCTACGATAGAATCTAGAAAACACGGTAGATATAAAAAAAAATTTAATGTAAATTAGGATTACCAGCAACCGGTCGTAATTTTGCGTGTTTTCAAAATTTTAAAACACGTTGCTATTGACAACGTGCCTAATGAAATTTTTTAAACACGTTACTACTGACGACGTAAACTAATGAAAACATGTTATTAAACAGTCGTTTTACAAACTTAAAACTGCCAACTAAAAGGCTATTTTACACACTGTCGTAGATAAATAGTATTGTTATAATTATAACTGACAAAAGTAGATGATATCCTGTACTGATACATTTTTTTTAAAACAAAAATCAAAAACTATGACCAATTGAAGCTGTCGAGGTTGAAGAAATCCCAGTAAGGATATTCTATTCAGGCAATAAATCTGCAAAGTCATCGGAATTAGTGATCGTAATAAATGATGTTGAAAACGTGAATTACATGCATTAGAAGACAATTATGCTACTCAGAGGGGAAGCCAATTTTTCCCACAGTAATAGGTAAATACAGATATTAAACCATATGTTGTTCATCGAAGTCAGGCCAGGCTCCCCATATTAGCCAACACGACAAACAAATAAGTATTTTTGCATTTATTTGTGAGAGCGTGAAAATGTATCTAGGTATTATATACCTAATTGGTTCGGCTATTGTTTTACTTCTACCAGTTTTGGTTTGTTCAAACACTTATAAAATTTTAAAAATGGACCGCTACTGTAAATAACCAACTACAGGAATGCGAGCATTTGATACTTTACCCTTACCGTCACCAATCCTATTTACCTTGTGCTGTAATTATAGTCTCGTAGTAAATAAAGTCCTCCCTAAAGCTCTTACTTATTGCCAGCCAGGCCATTTTTCTTGCCCTATTCAGAATCTCAGTAATAGCTAACAGTTCACCACTAAATTTTTGGTAAAACATTATCACGGAAATGACAATGACACATCATATTAATAGGAACATTCCATCTCTCCTTATCAAACTCTTAATCACTGGTACATGTAAAAGAAGAGTCCATTCGCTCCACTTACTTATTACCGTTAAGATATTTTGACACTCGAAACGATAATCGGCAAATATGGACATGCATTTCTAAAAAATCGTTTAATTTAAACAGCATTCTGTAACGGTGATACGCTAAAAATCACCAGCGAGGGCCACTCGACGGTATCTAGATGGATCTTGTTGTCACTTTGGTTATACAAGCCGCATCTCATAATTAATATAAGGGGCTGGAGCGAAAAAAACTAAAAGGCTTGTAAGATTGTTATCGACGTGATGAATAACCTGACACGTTGACGGATGATTGGTTTGATTGGCACGAACCTCAAACAGTGGGATCCTCAATCGCAGCAGCGAAGTCATGCTGAGGCCACCAGTTGAGAAACTAAACACGAATCGAGTTTTAGTTTATTAAACGATGGACGAAAATAATTGTACAAAATGAGGATGGTGAGCAAATGCAATTTTTCGCAGTTTCAATCGAACAAGAATACATCCAAATTGCAGACGTGAAGTCGTGGAATGGGGAGGTAGAAAACGAAAAAGTGTTTTTGTTTGGTTAGCACGCATCGCGGACTGTAATTTTAGATTTTACCGTATAATTAAGTCTTTATGGCCGTAATTAAAATTTTAAAACCGTTCTGGGACCGCTGCAAGCATAATCTTCTTGTCTGCTATGTTTGGATTAGGGTCTTAACATTTGACAGTTTATATTTACCGGCAGGCTGGGTTAACAAGCGAGAAACCATCAAGTTGGCTTAGCATCTGTCTTTTATTTAAACAAGTTGAAAGTCATCGTTGGAAATAACCTCTTCTTTGCCGATAGCTCGCATTTTCGAAGTAATTACGACTTGAATTTAAATTGATTTCGTGGACTTGGAAAGCCATTAGTGCTTTCAATTTGAATTTGTGCTGGAATTACTTACGTCGCCATGGGGCAAATAAACGTTAATATTTCTAGTACATTATACAGTACGATGTATACAGTTAATGCATCTTTCCCCTAGTTGAAAACATTATACTCTCAGAAACTATCAGACAGCCAAATTAAGATTAGAACATTATTGGGCGATCAACTATTGCTGTGTAAGCATTCGAAGTACCTGATTGGTCAGACATGACAAACGTCAAATTCATTAGAAATTGTTTTAATTTTTGACCAATCGCGTACCTCGATGGGTACACAGCAATAGTTGATCCTTTCCCTATATCTAATACTGTGCGATACACACTGATAATCATCGCTTAAAAGTGGCACACAGCAAAACAAAAGAGGAAAACAGTTCTATATTAACAAAAATAATAAAGATAATTGTTTAAAATCTTCTCAAATACAAGCTTTTACCGAAGGCAAATCCATTTATCTCCGACAATTCACCAAATCTAGTTAAACCATGCGAAACCAAATATAAATTCCAAGGTGCTGCGGTGGTACCAGAAGATGCGAAAGACATTTGAATAACGACGTTGCGGTCCGCAGCCTCTTCGTGCTGGAGATACGATCGGCCACAAATCACTGTTGGACGACGCAACGTACAACCAGCCAAGAACCGGTCACTGCTTAACGCCTTGTTAAAGGAAAAGAGCAAAAAACCAACTATGAATATTTTACACTTGTTATAAGCTGTTCGGTATTTATAAACTTTAAATAGTCGGGACTTGTACATAAATATTGGTATTCTTTCTCCTCGCCAACAGGTTTTATAAATTTAATTTATAAGCTGCCCGTATTGGGCATAATGAATGAGATAGGAACTTTCTCGCTAATTACGTCATGCTTTCAAGTCTGTTGCGCCCTTAATCATTAAATTTAACCTAACATTGGAATTTTATATAAATATATCTGGAAATGCACAATCATACTTTATTTAAAAATTTCGTCACTCGTTATAAACAAATGGAAAATTATTTTTAATTAATTTTTAGTTTGTAATATCTATAAGAATCTTTGATAGCCTACTGAGTTCCGGGAAAGTTCAAATGGAACCAGAGCTGACGAAAAAGAACATACACTAAAAATTCAGTGTGGTAAACTCTGGACATACCTATTCTGAATTGTATATGGGCTGGTGCATTATCATTGGAAATCTGTGATATGATAGATTTAAATCTAATACAAAAATAACCGTAAATGTCCTCAAAAAAGTTTAAATTCTTCATAAAGCTCCGTTGGTAATCGACATGGAGCTTGTTTTTATTCTAGTGTCAGGTGTCAATAAACTCAACACCCATCTTACAGATACCTTTGACATATTCAACTCTCGGATAATCTTACAGCATTTGCAATCAATAGTTTTGCATCACCACATTGTGGATTCTTTAATGTTTTCTTCGTCAGTCGCTGCAATTGTCTTTTCCCATTCGATCTTTGTTGAGCATTTTTCAACAGAACTACCTACTTGTTGTAATATTTTCTTTTGTGTCCCTCAAGGTGTTGGCAAATACTTTATTATTTAATATTCGTATGATTATAGGCCTGTAACTAGCACAACCGCTGAAATATAATACGTTCCAAATATTTCTAGAATTGAACCGTGTCCGAAGTTATTTTAAGGAATCGGGGGTGGTTTTAAAATGTTGGGGGGGTGGCGGGCAGTTAGCCGAGAGCTTGCATGTGTGAATGTTGTGAAATTTGATATACCTATCACATAGGGTAACATTTCAACGCGAAAGCTCTTATGTGGTTTTGCAATGTTGCTTGCCGTAATTACGTGGATTAATTTGTTTGTTTGTTAATGGACAAGGTCTCTGCATGCCTAGACCTTTTTTTTTTCCTACCGACTACCGTTGCCCCCCGGAACCGCTTACGCATTACTTCAGGGGGCGCGGGCACTTAAACCTAGCCTTAATTAATTGAAAATCTAGACCGCCCGTGCCGGGAGTTGAACTCTCAACGCTCCGGCTCGAGCGCTCCATGATTTTCAATGTGACCTCGGCTGCAACGGCAATCGCCGCTCGCCTACCGAGGTCCCTATGCCTAGACCTTGTCGATTAACAAACAAACAAACAAACAATAAGGAGTCAAATAATAAGGTATGTAATAGATATACAACTTATAGTTTTATTGTGCAGCCGAGTTGAACACTGTTTCATCGTTGGTATTGCTGCTGATTGTTGAAAGCTTTATTGTTTGGGTCGTTGCTAATTGTTTTATTGTTGGGTTGGTGTCCAATTGGGCCGCTTTAGTGCACTATGTGCCAGGGTTAGAGCTCATCCGGCTAACCCTTGACCTGATAAGCAATTATTAGTGATCCAGAAAGCGCATCTGCATAACCAGGTATGCTCATTTACCACAAATGCCTTGTGATTTCGGTCTTCTGCGGAGCCGCCAACCGCAGATGCATATCACGCTGACATGAGTTGTAGCTCATTGGTCTAGTTAGCATTCGGCTAATAGGCACTAGATGTGGTAAGCATCCGTGTTGCAGGATTATACAGGCACATCATCGGCTAAGCACGTAGGAACACGCCGAGAGTCGCAAAACCCCTGTAAGTATTATGAACACGTACTGCTAAATGTTGTAATGTTTGCAAGAGCTTGCATGTCTGCTTGTGGAATTTGGTCGGTTTTGTGTATGTGACCAAATGCCACATGGGAGGACCCGCTGCTTGCCTGGCTCTCCCCCAGTGTCATGTTTCTGACATACAATTCTTAGAGCGGGCCGTATGGTATTTTTGGTAAGTCACCAGCCTGTAAATGTATATATGAGGATCGATCTAAATCCAGGAAAAAATAAATTAGCTTCGAACCCCGAATCTATGTGCCTCTACATACTCTTCTAATATCGAGCATGCATGATTTAAATATCAAATAAAAACAATCTTCTTAAAAATATTTCCCAATAAAAAACAACTCTCACATCTAGCTGTTAATTGAATACTGCACGTGCATTACTGTTTATAAATTCCAGACTTATTTCTGTGGGAGGTATTAAGAACAAAGGCACACCATTATTATTTTTCTACAGTTTATGTTTTGTTTTAATTGTTTATTTAAACAGCATATTTATGTTATTTTATTTAGTTTCTATTGTCACATCAGTAATTCGTTTGATTCTATAAATTGTTTATTAACTTTAGAAATTCAAGTCAAAGAAAACTGTTCGTTTCGTGTCATATCTTCTATTATAAAAAAATATTTTTTTGCTGATAACTGAAACATACGTCTCAGTAAGTCACTAACGATTTACATCAGTACTCAACAAACAAGGCTGGAAATAATAGTACCAGGTATGCGCAAGTTGAATGTAATCACTTCACAGACGGATCAAAGCCAATAATTTAAAATTTTTCACGCTTTATAACCAATTTAAAAAACAAATGAATGCAAATTAGATCGTTACACGGAACTTATCCATTGTTAAGTCGGTCTTTGTTTATTTTATGGTTAAACAACTTATAAAGCACGTTCAACCGAGATAAACTCAATTGTTGGCTTTAGTAACAATGGATACCCGTGGATGGAGTTTAATTGCATAAGTCGATGGGCGCGTGATGGGAGCCTTGCACTTCGCAGCCTACTGGATTTGCTTAGTTTTAATTATCCTTGCAGTAATTGAAATTGACAAGAATATAGGTGAAATTGAAATATTTTAGATTTTACCAATCGCACAATGTTTTTGCCGAGTGCTACCGAAATGCGAATTAATTGGTTTGTAGTTCGGAGTAAGTTCGAGGATATGCTAAACACCATAAAAATTAAGAATGCCGTTTTTATGCGTCGCTAATATAAAAAGGCGTTAATTTATAAATTGTCACGAAAGCCAATTAGCGTTTGAATTTTTGTGTAGAAATGAATGGGCGTAGAAAGACAGACTGGCAGGAGACCAGCTCCTTAAGTTATTTATGTTTACCTTGTACCACGAAATTGGTGGATAGCGTTCGGGGAACATATTTTAGCCTGTACAGCCTGCCACCATTTATACGGAGTGGCCGTCGGAATAGAACCCACATTCCCTGAGCTACGACCAGAGCCTTTACCTCTGAACCAGGGGCACTGTTTGCCCTTTCAAATACTATGCCATAAATATCACCAAGGGAATCCCAGAACGTTAATACATGAAGCACATACTTATTTTGGGGGCTACGCAGTTGCAACTGTTTCAAATCGGTACTCATATACAAATGTATATGATTTACGAATCGAAATTCTCGAGTTCATTTCAAAAATCGTCTCGCGTCTATCGAATCATATTAATAAAAGTAAAGAAATATTTGGAGACGAATGTTGTAAGATTTTACCCACAGTACAATTTAAATGTGTACTACATTGCATTCTGTTATTACAATTTGGTTGCTTGTAAGTATAAATCTATTCACACGGACAGAATTTAGCAATCTATAGTAAATATGCTGTGGTAGAAACCATAATGTACGTGTTACAGACAATTTGTATAAGTTCAGTCGTTATATATAATCCCTAGACATTATAGAAAATGCAGAGTCATTAGTCTTTGTATACATATAATGACTGCATGGTTACAGGCAATATGTATAATTGGAAGTTATGTTAAATAAAGTTGCATCGCTGATTTGCATTTCTACGCTGTGTGGCATTCTAGCTTGTTTAGGTTCGTTGCAGCTCTTGATCGTGTGTGTTATATGCATCCTTACATGAGTTGGCCTGTCTCAAGTGATGTTCACCGATCGTTGCCTGATGTCGGTGATGAGCTCGCCTGGCATAAATACCTACAACTTTTACTAGGGTGATGAGTTAGCGTACACCCACATTAAACCCATAGGCTAATTTGGCTAATGAGTGCTAATTTTGCTTTAAAACATACATTTCATAAAATGTCATTATATAAAGTACCTGAATTATATTAGTTGCTATACATGTAGAGCATACATTATACACTGTCAGATTAGTAACCCACTCAAGATACAATTCACATATCGTATTCTTACCAATACATGGTAAACATAAATTTAAAATAACAGTTTCAGAAGTAAAAGGTGTTTAGTTGCTGGTGCGGTTACCATCCGGTTGATGATAATATCCAGAGTATTCGAAAATGATATTTTGTGGATAATAACAACTCTTTATTTACTATTAACAAAATTTAATAATCTTCACACACATACACATACATACAGAGTTCTATTCACATACATAGAGTGCGCGATTATCAAATATCGTACTGATAGTTCAAACCGCCCTGATATGTAGACAGAGCGTTTGGAATTAATGCAATCACTGGCGCGGAATCGAAAATCTCGAATGGACTAGACGGATCGTAGACCGGAATGCCTCGGTCCTTACCCTGTCTGCCCCTATATTAGTTCTCGTCAGTGTGGTTGATTTGTTGCTCCTTCTCGGCCGACTGCAACTCCCTTTGAGGAAAGTACTACTTGCCATTGTGCCCTGGTTCTACGAATTGCTCTATTGCCCTCTTTCCGGGACTGGGACGTCTCGTCAGTAAAAGTGTTAACTGCCTTTGTCCAGCGCTTTGTGTCAACGAGAGAATTTTATTATATCTCTGCTTATCTAACCGAGTGGTCAAGGAGTTCCCTGAGCCATCTAGTAGCCGGTGTTATTGTATCGAAAAGGGTTTCGTGAATCCCTACAATCTTTGCTCAACGCCTCTGCTGTCCGCAATTCGCATTAGGTCGCCGTAATCGTGTTTCTAATTGCGTGCTCTGATATATTGCATCTGCGGATGCTGTCAATCACTTGCGACACTTTTATATTTATATAGCACTTGTCCCTCACTCGCATGTAGCATTGCGTCCAAGACGAGCCACCCACTGATCTAGGACGGACAGCCCGTTAATCGGAAGTTTTCACTTTTACGATTTATTGCGCTGCATCTGTCAAGCCTTTGGCGGGGTTATTTATGCTTGATGCACGTGGAAACTTGGCAATGTATCCGCTACAGGGGTAATGGAAAAGGTCAGAAGAGATAACAGAAGAAATATAAGAGAAGATTTAGTACAACATGGAGCAATATAAGAATTGAACGTCGACAATTACGATGATTACGAAAAATTCCCCATCTAATCACTAAATTAAAACAGATGGAAGGAGGGAAAGAAATAAACTCCACGTTATATGAAAAGATAACAGCAAGTAAACGATTAGAAGAGAGAAAACCACAATTTAGAGACCACTAGAGAGAATAGCTAGGGTCCCGTTTCAACCCCATAAAGCATAAATAAACATCTAAAATCCTTCTTTCTTAAAGATGGTTTCTCTGTGTTCAGTAAACTGTGTCAGCAAACTATGTAAACAACCTGGTGGTGTTAGAAAAGACAATGAACTAGGTGTTTGGTCTTGTCGTTGTAAGGGAGTGGTAAGATACGTAACTGTACAGGCAAAGGGTGCTCGAGATATCTAGCTTGCAAAGAAGTCGCATCCAATCACCATCTATTAAATTATCTCTAAATCATAACTTTTTGGTAACCACTATTAAAATATCAATATGAGGTGGTTATCTCATAGTAAAATATTAACCATCGCACGTCAGCTGTTATCTTTGCCTCGACAGAAAGTAAAATACTGGCAGTGGTGACTCATTCTCCTCCATTCTGTCGATCAACGGTGGCCACGAGCGACCGACAAACAATTATTTTTCAGCGGCGCAGCATTGTTTTATTGTTAAAACTTTATGGAATGACTAATGGCGTACACTTATATATACCGCGTTATACTTTGCGGCGTGCAATAAATTAAGAAATAACCAGACTTTCTATTTGCTCTAGTGGTAGAAAAATCTAGACGTTCCACAAAGGTACATAAATATTCTGTCTGTGTACTACCATAGTGGTTTACATACATACCATCAGTGTGTGAATTTATGAAAGCTAGTTATGCACAAAGGTCCGGTGCGATTTAATACCAACGCTGCACTTAGTTCTGCCCTCAATAATATAAGGACAAATGATAGTACACGAGTTTTGTAAAATAATTGTTAGACAATGTTTAATGTTGAATAAGTACACCTTCTGATATTTTGTATAAGTTCAAACGTTATCCAGAGTAATTGTATACAACAAATAGGGTTGTATCTAGCTAATTCTGCACCCATACGCCAATCTGTTTCTCTCTCCATGTTGGTGGTTTCCGAAAATGATTTATATTAATAAATAAATAATGTGTAGAAATATCAGCACAAATACAAATACGTTTTAATATAATTTTAATAAAGAATTTAAAAGTTGTCGATCTCAGGGCTTATTAAAAATTTTACGCTTTGTATTTTACTGCAAAATAAATGGTTTATTGCTTTTTCTATCTTATTTATTGGCAATCAAATTTAAAAATAAAAGCTCCGGTTTAGCATGAGAAAACTCTGTTCAAAGGGACGGGTTGTAACATCTTGTATAATATTTACTGTTGAGTATGATTTTTGCACGAGTATGGAAAATACCCGACTTTCCTGCATCTGACAGTTAACATTTAAATTGACAGCAAAACAAGGATGGTTGATAGCACAAATGTAAAGTCTTCGGCTGTGACCTGAGTGAGCACGCGTTGCTTGGCAGTATGCGGAGGAACACGACACGGGCATGATATGTGTATACATGTTCCATTTGTCTTTTGTTATTTTATGTACTTAATTTTCAATAAAATATTCTATATCTTACATATCAAAAGTGGGACGATACTCCACAAGTACCCATAACAACAAAAAGTGAGTAAGTGTGTACATTTTGAAGAAAATGGGCAAGCCAAGAACAAAAAATATTCTGTATCTTACACAAAATCCAGCGTAATTGAATTCAAAATTCTCCAACAAGCAACCAATTTCGCGTCAGGTAACTATGCAATGTAATTAATAATGACGTAGTATAGCTAACCTGTTTTGTTTTCGTGACGTAACAGGGGACGCGCTAACCTGCAATTGTTCAACTTCCTACAACTCGACCCAAATATGACGCCAACTGCAAAATTAAGGGACGCTATCGCAACAAAAATCCACTGGAACGACCCTGGAAACTGGAACTTGCTTCTGGCCCTCGTACAACGTCTATTCTTGATGCAGCCCAAAGCTGATAGACGCTCGCAACTGCTTTCCTGTTGAAATTTATCTCGAACGTGGAGCTTCGTTGCTGGTTCACAAAATCAAAGGACGCCACGGCTCCAATTAATCTTCTGAAGGCTTTCTGCTAGTGCTTTCTGCACATAGGGCTCAAGGAAGGACTCCTCCACACGTAGCACACAAAATTCAGCCGACTGCTAACCCGGAACTCGTTGACAACTGGCCTCGATGTCGGATTCACTTGGACAAACTTTGCAGCGCAATTCCCTCTTCACTGGGATATTCCGAAACGATGAAACTTTACACACAGGCACTATGCGGACTGGTGAACAATTAAAAACAGCTTTTGGACTCACAAATACTTTTATATTAAAAAAATGCAACTTTTTGAGAGCCAAACTTGCACACAGCTATTTTTTATTATGGCTTGGGTTGACAACAAAATAATTGAACATCACATATCTTAGCAACTAATTACAACTGTTTTGGATGCGAGTTTTGTACAATTTTTCTACGTAGAAACTAAACTGTGTTCGATAATCGTCAGTTGGTAGCACTTTCGAACCTCAAATCTCTGCTTTTTACATTTTAGTTTTAAATAGCACTGTTTATCACTGCACCATTGTTTTTGTTCTAACGTAGGTGGCCTGTTTTATGCTCTTTGCATTCTATGCTTTATTACACCTCTTTCGTTACCTTTCAACTGCGTTGGAGATTGTTGGCCTCGTAATTTTAACACTAACGCTGCCTATAACTTTCGTAACGCCTCAAACATCTCTGTATCAATGTGAATTAACAATATTGTCTTGACTTTACAAATGCTGTTTAATCCAATGCTAACCTCTGTTAATCAAATTATATCTACTGCTAATCGTATCTTGTGCATTTATTAGTGTATAATACTAAGCAATACAGGGGGCTATAGTCAATTTTATGATGTTGTTGGATTGACCTCGGCGAATAAAATAGAAAACTTTGAAGCTTTGTCAATAAAATATAAGTCTGAGCGGGTGGCTCCCCCATTTCATATGCGCTTAATCCCTGAAACTGTATTATAACATCATTTCCGTTATTTGTTAATTTTTAAATCGTTCAACCTTGCAAATGTATGGAACTAATTAATTACTTAAATACGGTAAATTTTTTTCTTTTAAATCCCTCCCCGCCGGATTACACTCTCCTAAAGAGGGAACTTTGTAACGAACAAGAATTTGATTATACAAAAATATTTATTAGAAAGCTCCATTTATTTAAAAACGTTTCTAGTTCTTTTAGTTTTTTCGACAAACTCCTGCGGAAAAAACACACACCCTTGACGGACACCCTTTCTGACGAATACTCCATATGTTGTTTGATCACCAATTTGCACTGCCGCGTGTTGTCGCCGGTATAAATTTGCAGTTATTCCGTTGTCTGCTGTCAGTGTCGGAGTTACGTAGAATATTAATGAGTCTCTTATGGTGTATCTTATCGAAGGATTTTTCAAAGTCTATAAAACATGCAAACATATCTCAACATATTTCCAACATAACTTGTAAGCTGAATAGCCCCCCCCTCCTTCTTCCAAAGATTTTCTTGACACCTAATTGCGATTCACCCAACCTCTGTTCTAGTTTATTATATCGTGTGTTCCAAAAAAAACTCAGTTAGGGTAGGACGTGGAAACAAAGATAAAAAGTATAGTCATGTCTTAACTTAAATCTGTAGGCGAATGTCAGATTGCATTTTGTTTATCAAAACATCTGTCACTGTGACAGGTAAACGTTTACTGCATGAAGTTTAATTGTATCCAGCAAAAATTAAAATAAGTTGGCATGTACACAACAACAACGAGTGTAAGTCAGAACGGTCACTACAAATTGTTTTTGTTAAGTGTTTTGTATACTTTTTTAGGAACATAGTTCAAAATCAAGATGTAATTTAGTTCTCTCTGACTTATGGTAGTTCATTTGCTTTAATGGGTATATATCAAGTTACGGCAATCTTAATTTTGATCATGGCATGCTGCGAAGTTTTTTTTTTTGGAACAAATGTAATAGACGGAAAAATTCTAAGTAGGAATTTGACCATATGACCAAAGCAGTCGGTGTCTACGGTACCTGGTACTCTGCATGCCTAAACCATTAACACACAAACAAACGCGATATATACCACCATGTATTCCACACGCAAAAAAGAGTCAGTCTAAGGACGTTACTTATGAGGCTAATCGTTCTACACTCTTTACATTTTGTCCGTTTTATATTTTTTGGGATTAAAATAAGGTTGATGTTAACCAGTCTTCCAGAATTTTACCTGTATTACGAGTATAAATAACATTAAATAATTGTATTGGCACTTCAACATGATCTTCTGATATAAATTCAATTAGTCCTCCTGGTATGTCATCGAAGCTCATTGTTCCTCCATTTTTATCTGTTGAATTACCTCTTGCATTTCTTCTTTAGTAATTAGTTTAGGGCCATATAGTTCTTCTTTACGTAATTATTCCCGTTCATCATCACGTTTGTTGTCTTGAAAGAGTTCCTGTATCGCGTTCGTTGTCTGGAAAGAGTTTCTGTATATATTCAGTTCATCTTATTACTTGGTCTTTAATATCCATTAATGCATTCCCAATTTTTCCATAATGTCGTAATTAGTGTTTCCTCTTATACGTCTTCCTGTAATTTCTTTAACTTTTTGTGAAGATCTAAAGTGTCATGGTTTCTTTCCCATCGTTGTATTTCTTCACATTTGGATATCATCCATGCTTCTTTGGCTAGCTTAATTTTGGTTTGAAATATTTTATGTACTATTTCTCCGTATCCAATTTCGTTTTTATTTCTATTTTTCTTCTTTCTTCCGTTAGTTCAAGGATTTCGTCGGTTATCCATTCCTTATGATCATCTTTCTATCGTTTGTTTTTAATAGTTTATCTGCTGTTCCATTCTGCAATCATGATTGCTTTTATCTTCGAAAATGGAGGAGATGTAATGTGAGCGGCATTTCTTTTGCGGCTTACTGTTATTCCCCCATTTTATAGCTTCTTTTTCTGTTCAGTAATAATAAATTTTGAAGAAATATACATCCGTAAATCTCCTAGGATGTACAGTATGCAAAACATCAATGCGCAGCTAGGATTGACATATGTGCTGGCAAATTGCTATCCCCCATATATCGAATATGTATAGGTACATACACCGAATAGTGATACACTAAATGTGTCAAATATGTAGCTCTAGTGAAATAGGAAATGTATCACATGTATCAATATTTTCAGAATCCTAGCATTAATTCGATACCTGGAACTCCACCTTGCCCGATTTTGCCAGACAAAATAAATAAAAAAGGAACTACGTCTCTGCATACGAAAATAAAAAGACCCTAAACTCACAAATCCATTAATCTGACACGGAGATTGTCCACCATTAAAGTTGGGTTATCCATCACCAACAGTAAAGTGTGACATTAAAAACCTATCAGAATCAAACCTTGTGCAAGATTGATGATAAATTTAAGCACCAAAAAAGAGAATGTGAAGAAATGACGAGCCCTGATTGAATCAACCGCCGCTTAACAGAAATGGGGGTCCGTGGGTCTATTATTCCATGGCGATGGGATGTAAACCTCGCAGGGGCCCAGGTTCGAATCCCGTCTCGTTGACTTCGTGCAGCCGCGGCACCGCCTTCATAATGTTTACTTTATGTTAATAAGGATAAAATGAGTAATTGATCCCGGCTTTTAGCGCCGCTAACGAGAACTTTTATAAGGCTTCATTTGCATTAACAACTCTCAGGTATTTTACGCACCGCACGGAATATTAATCCCGGCGATTGTTGAATGTTAAATGGACCCGCGCTCTGAGCGCGACAAAACGATAAACACACCTCAGGAATTTCATGAAATTCGCCGAGTAATTTAAGTAATTTGTTACCTGCGTAGGCGGAGTGTCCAGGCAAGCTATCAACGGCAATTCATAATTCTGCAAACGCTTACGGGACTATCAAAGGATTACATTATCCGCTGGATTATTTGCCGATATCAGCGATACTGGAAAGATATGCGTACTGATATAATAATTTTATTAATACCTTTTTTCAATAAAAACTTATAAAATATATGTGTCGAATTACTTCGGGCTTTCAATTGTAATATTTTCTAGTATTTAAACAAAATGCATTTGCAACATTTACGATGTTCGTGGATGATTTTTTAGCACACTCTTGAGGAACCTGAACCTAATAGCATCAGCATCCAATGAAACTTCTATAGTTGTTATAAATAACACATAAGCAAATCTCTTTTATTTGTTCGTTTCTGAAGAAAAGTACCGTATGATCGAAAACTTTTAACCTCTAGAGGGCTGTGGATTTTTAGAGAATTGAATTTATGTTGGTAGTGATGAGTAAAGCTACTTAAAAATATAACCTATACAATTTTGACAGATAAACTGAACTTTTACAGGATGTTTAATGCCGAGCACTAGGTGGTGCTGTGTATGGAAAATGCAGCAAATCATCTTGAATAGCTGTAGTTGTTTTTCTTACTAACATTTTTATGTATTCAATAAAAATGTTTGTATTTGTTGAAATGACAATCCTGACATAACCTTAAACTGACAGATATAAAATGCCAATGTTACTTTTACTACCACGACTGCCAACAAAATGATTTGACAAAATAATTCCACAGCCCTCTAGAAGTCTAGAGGTTAAAAGATTTCGATCATACTGCACTTATTGCGGTTTAGCTTTCGAATACTTATGTTAACATTTATTTCCTGAAATTAATTTCACTCGTCTCTGTCGAATGTGTGATACAATTTATGCTACCGTTTTCAATCCGAACTAGTAGGTACCTACTTACTTTTTATAGTCTATTAAAAACATAATTTCTTATTTATTTATTTATTTATTTCGTACTGAGCCAACAGCCGTTAGGCCAATTATAGGCGTCGCTGTACATCTATGGGGACTTCCAACACCACTAACGACATGTTACTATGACATCCGGGACCAACTAATTTCCGTGGCAGCCGTGCCACGAGGCGCCGAGACAGGCAGCCGTGGAACTCCCATCCTAGTTCTGACCAGAAAGAGCGTTGCTTAACTCTGCTGATCGAACGTGGACGTTTGTTCAAGCTGCACCACCCAGAACCTTATCAAATCAGTGGTCAAAATATTAAATATCTTTAAGTGAGACTCTTTTTATCTTCTCAGTTATGACACATATAACGTAGATTTAATGTAAGTAAAGTAAAGTTCGGGCACTTCATTCCATGTAGGAACATGGCCTGAGACAAGGCGAGTCATGGTCGCCGAAATATCTCTTTCCGAAACCCAGTCATCTGGCACACCGTTAATGGCGTACTGGGTGATGTGGTTAGCATCACGCCTTCGACGACTGCCTTACTTTCCCCACTTCCACAACTATGGTTTCGGTACCCAATTTTTAAAGCCACTGGGTGGGCCGCCCGCCAGTTGCCAGATGTGGGGATTGAACCCCGTACCGTGGCACCGCAGCCTGACGCCCTAACCACTCGGCCACGCTGGCGACTGATTTAATGTAAGTAACTTTTATTAAAGTACATAATTTATTGAATTACTTTATTTTAGGGTAAAGTAAAGCTAGAACATTTTATTTTGCCGCATGAAACAAAATTTGAAAATATTTTAAGGAAATACCTATTTCGAGTGATAACAACCAAATCTGGCCATAATTCTTTAACATGCAAAATATTTTTGGTACTATACAGCTCATTAAATAGTGATATTTTATGGAAATTCATATTTTTTTAAATATGCATAATTTTAAATGGCTGAGTTTGGTGGTTATAAAATAACTATTGCCTTTGGGTAGAT
The DNA here is from genome assembly GCA_940337035.1 of Agriotes lineatus. Taxonomy (NCBI): domain Eukaryota; kingdom Metazoa; phylum Arthropoda; class Insecta; order Coleoptera; family Elateridae; genus Agriotes; species Agriotes lineatus. The sequence goes on from CALNHX010001399.1 coordinate 161,010, forward strand.
TTAGTAGTTATCACTCGGTATATATAAAACTAAAGCAGCCAGTTAGTTGCTCGTTCAAAACTTGTTACTTCGTGATTTCTAGCCATAGGTAAACATATGTTCCCAATGTGCAGGGATCTATCTGCATATTGGCATTTTTAAAATTTTTAAAACTACGTATTTGTTTCTTCAGAATGATCTCTCACGATCTTTAAAAATAATAGTACAGTATTTAATATTCTCCAGTTATTTGTGAAGGTGATAGCTAGTTTTAAATTTTCAAATAATATTTGATGAAAAAATTATTTTTTGGGAAGCAACCACAACTAATCTGAACATTTTGGGGAAAATGAAAATACATTTGGTTAATCATTCCCTTAACACATTAAAACGATTTTCTTACTAAAAGTGAATTAATTACAACAATTGAAGAGAATATACTCGTACATTGCTGTTTTAGTTAGTATTACTATTATTTATTTTTTCTAAATAGTGATTTGTGCAATAAGGGAATAAATTACGATTTTAATCCTAAAACTAAGTAATGCCTGAGGCGACCGACGGAAGCCCAGAACATTTTTTCAGTCCAGGGATTAAAGAAGTTCACTCTACAGGTGCATAACGATGATTTTCTCATAACTTTAAATCTAAATTCCTTGATTTTCAATTTAAGATAAATTAATTATTACCGGATACCTAATAGTTAACTGATCCGTTGTCGGGGAAGCAAGTTTCTTTATAACAGAGAGATTTTCTTTACTACGAACACGGCAGACGATATGTCGAATTTACAAATTCCGAGAATTTGACGTTGACAGTTTGTCAGTAGCTAATATCTGCTGTCATTTATATCTTAAAATCGATAACTACGAAGCAACGGAACAGTGCAAATTATAAAATGGTATTATCGGGATACACCGGTCCGGGAAATTCAAAATTCTTTCACATTTGGAAATAGGCGTTCCATTTCAGAAGTATGGAATTTTGGGAAACTGTGATAGAAATGCCGAAAACTTTCTCTGGAAAGTCATTTTCACTACAACTAACGATTTGAAGAACTGCGTTTAAAAATTAAAGGGGTAGTTCAGAGTACTAGCACTAATACGTTGGCTGATATGCGGAGAAGTTTCTATGATCGCTTAGCGCAAGAAGGCAGGCTCTTTGAACACGAGCTAATTTAAACTTCTTGAATTTTGTTGTTTGAAATAAAAATTATTTAACTTTTGTGTACATCTTTTTTTACTATGAGTTAGTTTGTTCGGAAGAAATTATTTCTGTCTTCAGAATGCGTTTTACTTTGTGAACTACCTCCTTTTACTTTACACTTTACTGTTAATCTCTAAAAACCCTGTTTTCAGCTCTGATAATTCGTCACAGAATAACACAGTACCTCATACATTCTATCAGTCATATAATAATTAATTAACAAAAATTGCACTAGGCGTGGATGCCTCGTCTGCGTTGAATAATTACTTAAAACTTAAACAATCAACGCAGACGACCCGTGGATTAATATCAGAGTTCCTTAGATCGACTGTCCATTGGTCTTGGCGTATTTTTAGGCAATTGTAAATTCGCCCAGATTCACTCGTGTTCGCAGTTCATGAATTTTCACTGTATAATGAAAAATTAATAAATATAGCAGGCTGTAAAGGAATAAATCATTTATGGGGAAATAAAAACGGTTCATTAAGTATCAAAAGTTAGGAACATAAATTTCCTATTTATTCCCGTTTGGGAGAAAAAATAAGTAGCTATACTGTGTTGTCAAGAAAGTTGGCAGCAAGTGTATTCATCCTATTTTTTCAGAGATTATCTCAGCAAGTGTATTGTTTCGTATTAAAAACTTTATTGAGATATTATTACAAGAGAAAGCTGGCTAATACTTGTTACTTAAATGGCACCAATGCGACCTATGAAAAAATGTGTAATGTACGGAGTGGCAAAAAAAAATGTAAATCGTCCGAACAATAATAGGTAAGGCACATGTGTTAAAAGAAAACAAAACATGAAATCACAACTCAAAAATGTTGTTTGCAACAATTTAGAAAATGATTACACATATTTAATGAACTTTTAAATACTTCGAAACAAAGGAGAATACGCATATTGTTCAAAAGTACTACGGATTAAGTTAATTTACTTCGATTGGTTTTGTTATTTAAATGTCGGTATTTTTCGGTTATCCGAACCTATTCAAATTTTTATATGTCCGGGTCACCTAAATGGGCGAGCTGTGGGTCGTTTTAATTTGTTTAGGTTAATTGTATCTTTTGATCGTATGTGTTGTAAACGACCTTTTCGGCTATTCAAAAATGTATTCAGATAGAAGTGTTTCAAAAATGGGACCGGATAAACATGAAAGTGGACTATTAATTAACTTTTATTTTTCTACAAAATGGGGCTTACTACAATGTCGATTAAGTGGATTTAAAAAAATATATTAGTATTAAGTATTAAACCTATATTCTGGGGTGACGAAACATTTTGATCAGAAATATGTGGCAAATCCCGCAGTCACACAAGTTGCAGAAAATTGCATTTCCTAACGCGTTTTATACAAGATGTTTTCTAATTTTCACAAAAAGGGTTCTTTAAACCCTAAACTGGTGGAATTATAGATGTCATGTCAAATAAATGTCAATGATCAGAAAATCAAGTAGCTGCACTTTCGTTTTTTCGAATGTTAATTTGCCGTACTTTTCACCACTAGTTAGTAGTGATATATTTTCAGTACATAACTAGTTACTAAAGTAACTTTTCAGTATAGAAAAGTGACACTTTATATGTCAAAATTAGAAAAGTAAATTAGCCTCAGTTGCTATAACTTTTGTTAAAAAAACAAGTTTACTCCACTTTCCACACATACTAAATAGGTACGTATTTCTACATCCACACTGTCATCATCGGTAGCTACGAAAAACTTACACAGCGAAAAGGCAACGATGTACTCCTGGCCAAATCACAAATGGAAGTGGGCGATGTGCGCGCATTTTACATCTATTTATACAGCCTGACCCAGATGCGTGGCCGAGGGCCAATGAACTTGGCCGACGGTCAATGTAACTTCAGCAAATCATATAAGACGGAGGACGGTATTGGTACTCCACTTTGTCATAATAAACTATTTAAAAGTTTCTTTTTTCATTAAAACTTTAATTTATACGAGAACCCCTCACGAAAAACCTAAAAATATATTTTTAAGATAAGTGGCTACGATTTCACATTTGGAATTGCTTTCCATTCTTGATAACTTTTTGCTTCCCTCTTCTAAAATACCAAGGAAGTATTGTAATCGTGAAAAAATCACCTTACGAGATTTCCTCAGATTTTTACGTTTCAGGGTTCCTAGATGACGAAAACAGGTTTTCTGAATTACGTATGTCTGTCTGTCTGTCCGTTAGCTGGCAGTATAGCTTAAAAATTAAATATTAAAGAAAGACATATTTTGCGTACCGAGTATGTCTATCTGGCTCGAAACCGAATACACTTTCGGTCAAATATATAAAGGGTGGGCACTTTAAAAAATAAAATTTTGTCTATTTTTGCTTTAACTCAAGAATAAATGAGAGTAATAATTTGGACAAAGCAATGGGAGGCGACAGATGCAGAGTGAACACTGTAAAAGAGAAAAAAACTACCGATGCAGAGCACAGCCAACGCAAGGGACAGAAATTTGCATCGATGGCCACAGAGCGCAGCTAGCGCGGAAAGGTATAGCGATGGCCGCGCAACACAATGTACAGCGATCGAAGCGCACTCGAGAAAATATCCCTCTCGGCTTAGCGGTCTCAAAGGCTCTACTATTCGCTCATGGATTATTTGTAATATAACACAGGCACCGCAAATAATATTTATGCAGAAATTCAACTTTGACAGAAATTCAACTTTGATAGAGTACTTTCTGCTGCAAACACATTACTTTTTGATACAGATATTAATATTTTGCATATAGCTCAAGTTTTGACCCTTGACAAAAATGGGATCCAACAGATACAGGGCAAATGTAGCAAAAAAAAACAAAAATGTGCAACGATCAACACGTCCTATATAAAGCAGCCGCAAGCGAAAATAAAACGCCCCCCCGTCGTGAACAAATGCAACTAGCCATCGAGTGTGCCCGGGGTGCTTCGAATTCCATCGGCTACCCTATGTGGTGCGCTCTTGTCAGGGAAGTTCCGTGTAAACCCCTTTACAGATTTTTTGTTATAAAATTTTACCACTCATTAGGTAATTCTAATTCTAGCTAATTACTCAACTGTTTACATTATACAAGTCATTTTTGCCAACTTTGTGGACAACACTGTTGTGCGATTGCTGCTCTTTCCTTAACCCGAGATATTATTTTAAAAATGTATGCGGAACTTACATTTTTATTATGTTTTTATACAACCATCTGACGGCACGATAGTTTTTTTTTTGTTAAATATCATGCAATCATATTTTATTATACAGGGTGTTACTAAAGTCAATTGTGTCACTTCTGGAGATGCTAGGGGAGACGCTATATGGAGTCAAAAGTCCTAATCCATTTTAGAGTATTCCTGCTCATACATTTACTAAAAAACATACCTGGTAGTTTCTTTCGCGAACTGCATGAGGATGGGCCCAAACGTGTTCGTTTAAGAGCTAAAAGATGCGGTTTCTTGTAAATGTAGTTTCGTTCGTCCATAACCATTGCTTATAAACAAAGGATTTCTTCTATGGGCTTCTACCAACAGATCGCAAAAGGTAAATCAATGTAGATGGTATTCCTGCAATAAATTCTGAACTCTTGTTTTGTGATAATGATATAGTCCATCATCTTTTAAGATCCGATGTACACGAGTTTTAGAAACACCCACATTTCTAGAAATACTTCGTATACTAGATTCTGGAATATCAGTTACTATTTGTATTTTCCTTTAAGTGGGTTTCCTTATTCTTGGTCGATCTCTGTTCTGGCATAATGGTTCTAGTTTCTCTTAGTATTCGATCTGCAGCTCCTTATCACATCATGAGAGGAATGCCTTCTGTTGGGAAAACGTATGGCGTACACCCTTGCAGCTTCATTAAAATTTCCTTGACAGTTTACTAAAACCCATATCATGTCTGCACATTCATATGCCGCGTACTCCATGGTGCAAAGACAAATTATGGTTGAAGCAAAACAAACGCCAGTGAAATTACAGTCTGGAATAAATCTGATGTCACAACTGCCAATCAAAATTTGACATTAAGAATGTTGAATGTTTGTTTATTCGCAACCATATATGTAATAATGTAATGTTAACATTCCTGACCTCATTTGAGTGGGGGAAGTCGTACATTTCAGCCCGCTACTTCCCGCACTCACTTCCTGCTCAAGTGCGGGAAGTGAGTGCGGGAAGTACATTCCCGACCGCTGAGTAGGTAGGGACACTGGGAATCTCGTTGATCCATTCATGCGCGTGACAACCTGTCGTGTCATAATATAATAATTTTTCCAATTATTGTTTAGAATAAAGTGGTTGCGAATAAAATAGTATGCAACCCTCGACAGGAAGTTTCCTTAGCCTCGAGATAATAGCTGATTTCGACGCTTCGCGTCTCAATCAGCTAACTAATCTCTCCACAGTAATGAAACACTTCCCATCTCGGGCTGTAATATACTATTCCATTTTTATTTTTTGTTCATATCAGGCCACTATAAATGTTGTCATGTTCTTATCTTTTAACGTCATTTCAAAAACGAAATATGATCAATGATTTGTATTTCAAATGTATTTCCTATTGATAAAATATGCTTTTTATTTAAGTGTTCTTTATAGTTCCTTCTAATTTGCTGTTGGATATAACAACATTAACCACACTCTACAAGAAAACTAAGCTGCACAGGACATGTTTTTGCAGTTTTGTGTTCATCTTTCATGATAGAAAAAGGTTACCTGAAGCTTTAGTGGGAGTTGCGGGACACGCTGTATATTTTATAGTGCATTAAGTTTGGAGAATAAAAAACAATATACAACAAACACATACTTATTTTTAATTACACGTAGTACTGCTACAAAAAAAACAAAGGTTTTTAGCTGTGTGAATATGAACTTTTAGCTGGCAACTGAGATATTAATAAATATGAAATTATTTCAAAATAATGTCAATAATGCCTCGAATTGGTTTAGTTTCAAAAGCTAGGATTATATCTTGCTTAGAACACGGTATAACTATTCGGCAAATAGCACATTTATCTAGTTTTATAATTGCTTTGTATTGTAGTTTTGATATTTAAATTTGATGCGACGTTTAAGACAGATTTGAATAATTCACATGACAGTTAAACTAATTTCATCAACTAAAGTTTTAAAGAATCATGGCTTTTAGGTTTCGAATTTGTCCTAGTTTTTTTTGTGGCAATTGTAATACTACTGTACAATGCATTCATGTATAGAGTTTATCATTAGACATAGGAAAAAGATTTTAATAAATGTGCCCTTATTATACAGTGGTAGGAAAAAATATGGAAACACTTATGTATCTCCTATACTCTGATACTTGTATATTAAATGTTTATTTGTTATGTTTACGTTGAATTCTTTTCTTGTTTAATTAGTTATATGGTTCATTAATTTCGTTGTTTTTCACATGATTTACGTTTTAATGCAGAGTAGTTAATAACTTCGTTAAAAAACTCAATAAATGTACAATACTAGACATTTTTGAATTCCCAATCAAAATCTCTGAATGAAGAAGAGTTTCGCCTCTGGCGTGGTTTATACGTTGAGTTACCGTGCTCTTGCTTATCGTCTTGATGAAGCCCCTTACAAAAGTGGGCGAAACTTTGAGTTCTTCGACTACAATAATAACAAAGTCCAATCCCGGAAGTCGTTTGTTACTACTAGTACTATTTTATCTACTTTGCATAAAAAATAAACAAAAACTTTGAATTTTGACATTTCATAAATGTGAAAACCTGTCAGTTGCCTGAAACGATGTAGGCTGTTTCAATGTTTATCATATGAAAATATCAATGCAAAAACACTGATATATGGGACTCGATTGTAGCACTGTTTTAGATGGTATATAGTTATTATTAATAGAAAAAATAAGTTGTTTTCTTTGAAAAAAGGTCATGCATTTTCCATTAGTTCCCTTTATTCTGTTACTGTACGTGAGTAGGCATTATTGAGTAATATTATTTTTTATTAAGATCTAGGCCTTCACGGTTGACAATTCATACTGCGGGCTTCAGGAGTTAATTTAAAAAACGGCGAGGAAGAATGTCGAAACATCAAAACAAGAATAAACACGGCACAGCACGGATTCTTGTAATTCAATATGGCTTTTGCTAAACTATATTTGCACTTGTTGTTTTATAATTTGTAAAACTAATTTCAACCTTACAACAATGAAAATGGGGAAAATTGCTCTAGGCAATGACGGCAAAAGTTGTTCTGGCGATTAAAGTTAATGTAAATGTTTTGAAACAAAATAGTAGCTGTGAGTTGAGATTCACAATCGAAAGCGATTACATTGTCATTGATAGTAACAATGTTATACACAATATGAAAACTAAACACTCTCGTTTTGTTTGTCGTCCAAGATTTCTTCTTTAAGAGGACACCCATTCTTCCAATCTCCTGAGCCATCTTTCTCTTCCTATCCGTTCTGTGTTAGTACCACAGTATCTATTCGCTTCTGTAGTTGCTATTACATCTATAACCCCTTCCACTCCACTTCTTATTATCTGGTTGCTGATTTAGCTTTGATAGACCGCAGCTGCGTCGCCAATAGTCCATCTCCATAGCCTTCAATCTCCGTTCCTGCATCTGCTCCGTATGTACTCATGCTTTCAACAATGAATTTATACAGTGAGGACCAAAAGAGCCCCCCCCCCCAAAATTTAGGGTGGTAAACTACTACTTAGATGATTTTCAGCCATATGAGGTCAATCAGAAATTCAAGATGACCGGTGGCGCCATATCGATTTTTTTATGAAAAGGGGGATCATGTGGCACCTCATTTGAACGGTCTCATTGAGTAGAATATGTACATACAATTTCAGAAAATGTTGATAATCCTTAACAAGATCGCGCCAGCTTTAGTATTGAAGATCAGGAAACTGAAACGGGCTCCATTTTGTAAAGAATCATCAACATTTTCTGAAATTATTTATAGGTACGCATTTTACTTAAAGAGGCCTTTCAAATGAGGTGCCACATGACGCCATTTCCATTAAAAAATTAAATATAGGCTCTCGCCAGGCCATATTGAATTTTTTATTAACCTCAAATGACTTGAAAACACCATATTTGCAGTATACTACTCTAAAATTTATTTTGACACATTCAAAAGTTTTGGCCTTCTCTATATTGTATAATTCATTTGATATGCTTCCTTAATGTTGTGCTTCTTATTACGGAATGGAAGTTGCATAGCTCTTTTCTTGTTATTCAACAAGTTTTTAAATTTATATTCAATATTCACTATCTCCTCTTTGACTTACGACTATCTCTGGATATTTCTTTACAATGTTGTGTATTTTTTAATAATATTACCATCAATATCCATGCCCTCTATTGGCATGTAGGCTACTATATGTTTTCTTCATATACATTTGGAAACCCCATGTATGGTATTTCCCTTTTAATTTCCTTAGCATATATTTGGCATCCAGTTGATCTCACGCGCATAGAAGCTAATCATCAGGGACATGTAAGGTGTATAGAGATGCCTCTTCTACCGAAATTCCCGAGTTTTGACATTTGGCTTTCCGCATCTCTGTTGTTTGAGTATATCTTGTCGTAATCCTTCAGAGAGCTCTAAACAAATCTTACTTGATCCATTGTGTTAGTGTTAGGAGTTTATAGGTTGTGTTCCGTTTTTAAGAATTTTGGGTGTATACCATTTTCAACCGTGCTTCAAGTTAGATTTGGATTTTTGACTGGAAGGTGAACCAAGTTCAAGTGTACTTACGCCTCAAGGTATGCGCGTTAAGTTTTTTTCTAATCTGTAGCAAAAATGAGATGTACATTCCCTCCATCGTCATCTTTATCCGTTTACAAGATCCGGGCGCTTATTCTGGACACGCTGTATAGTATATGCTTTTCAAATTTTGAAAATTACAGGTGCAAATGCCCTAACACCAGGGGCACTGCAGGCCAACAACTCCGTATAAAGCTCTCAGCCAATTAAACGTTTAATTTATTTTAACAGTTAATTAGGGTCCTGTGTAAATAAATGGGCATGTGGTCGCCATAAAATATAAATTATCGAAAATTACCAATATTTCTTTTTGGATAACGAGCGTCGAGCGGCTGGCTTGTTGGGGTACGGCTTATAAATTACGTCGAGGAACCTGTCACGAAGCACAGCAGTCCGGCAGGTATAAAAGCTCTTCGTTTCGGATCCCCTCCCCCCGCAATCCCCACAGGCTAGCTTAACTATGCATTTCGAATGCTTTAAACGAGGGGTATTAAACCAATTTCAATGTGGTAATTCGAGACGAACAGTGGCGGCGAATGCGGTAGGGCTTTTGTTCTAAATTAAGCAACCACGCCCGGTAACCTTTGCAGTAATTTTTCAAACAATGCAGATACGAAAGTAGGGCACACTTTGAAACATGATACATTAAAAATACCAAATCCAGTATGAATTATTCCTAATTTCTGTGGAATATATTATACGATGTTAGCTTATAGTAAATGACGCAATGAGGTCATCGGTTCTTAACTGTACACTCTTGTAAAATTCCTAAAAAACTACTTAGTTATCTTTAAGTTCGCAGAAATTATGTTCAATATAAACAAGGTTATTCAGTTCACCTTTTGCAGTGGCAATTTCTGAAACTACGTTTATATGTTGATGATCTAGTTCTAATCGACAAAGATTCGATCCCGTGAGGATGGGTGAAAACAAATTTGGATTTATCACACCTTTTAATATATTTTCTAGAAACTACAGAGTAGCATTCTTCCTCAAATATTTCTAAATTTTCTCATTCGATACAATATGAAATGTTCCAATCAAAAACATTTCTCTCTATAAATCATACATATTAGGAACGATTCGACTTTTCAATAGATCGCTGTTTTCCCTATAAAAAATTTAAAACAATTTAAAATAACCTAAATTTATCTTTACTGGAAAACATCTATTACATATGCCCTTGAGGAATATTTTAAATAGTTTCTAGTTTCATTTTCTTCCCATTAAATCATAGTCAAACCTTCTATGATTTTCTTTTTATGGCAATTTTATAATGTGCCGCATTATTCAGCTTTTAAAACAAACCTAAATATATATTTGCTATTGTAATCGTATGTACATAATTGTACCGGGAGATCAAAAATAAACTGATCGCGGGAGCCATTGATAACAATTAAACTTGTCTAATCTGTAGCATGCTTTTTGTTGACATAGATCTGTTTTTTTTGAAATTTAAAATTCACTTTCGACATCTTGTTTATCTTATCCCATTGTTATACGAGTTGTTATATTAATATTATCAATTCAATGTATACATTTGGTTTAAATTACATATTTGTGTAGCTGTTAGTCACACGAACTAATAATTCAATTAATTGTAGTTCAAATGTACTTAGTTTTATAAAGTGAAGTGTAGACAGAATTTTTCATGACCACCCTTGGCCAACATAATTTTGGACATCTCAGTATATTTTAAACTACATATACTTTTTAAATGTAAAAATTCACCGCCACTTAAAAAGTGTTGTAACAGTACCTACTGATAAACACTGACAGATTTTTTTGTTACCGATTTGCCATCAGAGTCGCGTATTTGGAGCAAGAGGTCAAAAAGAACATAATTTTCCATTTCGACAGAAACAGGACAGTAGAACATGATATCACTATATGTACTTATATAAAAATCGGTAAATGGATTTACTCAGAACTTCCCTCGCAAGTGGAAGTTTTGAAACTAGAAATTTCACAAATATCAAACGAAAACAGGTGGTCAAAAGAGGTATAAATATCTTAACGTTGCTAATAATACTGAAAAAGTGAAAGGGAACACTTAGTAATGCCCATTACATCCATTTGCACTTGAATCACTGCGCCACAACCGGAAACGCAATAATGTATGTACAGTCGCGGAATTAAAAATCCGGACGAGTCGTATAGAGGATTTTTGCAATTTTTGGGTAATGTAAATTGGGCTTTGCGTTTCTAGGTTAGCAATTGACAGTTAAACAATGAGGCATGCTGTCATATACGAATAATTATTTTGACTTTCACTATTTCACCAGGTAACGTGATAAGTAAAGTAAAGTAAGATATACACTGAATCATTTTAAATGTCCGGATTTTTAATTCCGCGACTGTACTTCTCGCTGCGTTGTAAAGATGCTATACAATTTTGTTCCATTTGCGATGTTCACCCTACATATCTGTTAAGTTTCATTTTCGTCAAGAGTAAAGACCGAGCTTTGTGCAAATTATCAATTTTATCTACTCCTCGATTAAAGCAAAAATATATATTTTATTTTTTATGATGCTCGCCCTATATGTATTTGTCAAAAGTATATTTGGTTTCAAGCCAGTTACACATATAATCCGCATGCAAAATATCGTCTTCCTCCAACAGATTGTTTTTGAGCACCAACAGAAGGACCGACTGGCGGACGGACAAACGGACAGACAGACGGACATACAGACAGACAGAATTGAGAAAACATGTTTTCGTCATCTAAGGACCCTGAAACATGAAGATATGAAGAAATCTGGAAAGGTGATTTTTTCACGATTAAATACATACTTTCTTCGTCTTCCAAACGAAAGAAGTAAGAACATACTTAAAGAAGAAAAAGGTGGTTGTCACAACAATTTCGTTCATAGCAGAAAGAATAGTCTAAATTATCGTATTAAGGGCGCGGAAAATCTGGAAATGTAGAAAACAGTATTCCCGTTGTGTTATCCAGAAAGTATTAGTATAATGTATACTAATTACTAAATCTCAATATGCTCACTCATCTTAGAGTATGAAAATTGTTTCAAATTGTCGTGGGTTGCGATTTACCGTTTAGTGAATCTGACTTGTCAATGAAATCAAACCATACAACACGTTATATAATCGAATTAAAGCAATGGGAATAAAAATAGCAATAATTTTACAGATATATACAATACGTAGTGCTTAGATATATCTAAAGGTGATAATATATTTTTTCGACTACCATTTCGTAAAGGAGGCTATTATTTGTCACTTTCCATATGTCAAAAGCATGTTGTCATTGCATACTATGCAATAATAGTTATTTAGAGTTTTAGACCATAAGTGTTAGAAGTGCAACTTTTTTTCACAAGTGTGGAGGGTTATTAAACGAGGCGCAGCCGAGTTTAATATTTCTCACGCGTGAAAAATAAGCACGCTAACAGGAGTTGTCTATATTTTTTTTTAAATTTCAAATTCAAGCCTATTTTGCATAGAATTGTATTTTCCTTCATTTTAGTCAAGTGCGTTGGTCAGTTCTGGTAACTTAGGAAACGTCTATATAAAATTGTTCATTCCTAAATTAAAAGCAAAGTATAAATATTTTTTTAAATTTCATTTAAAAAAGTAGGTTTTTTTAAATTAATTTCGGTGTGTGAAGTGGCACTTTATTTCACTCGGTGAAAAAAGTGACACTTTGCTTTTAATTTAGGAATGAACGATTTTAGAAACAAATTATTTATTCGTTTATTCATTTTTAGTTTTACTTTGACAGGAACAAGTTACAGATTTCAATAAATAAAGACGTTTCCTTAGATAGCAGAACTGATCAACGCACTTGACTAAAATGAAGGCAAATTCTATACAAAATAGGCTTGGATTTGAATATTTAATGAAATTTAAAAAAAATTATAGACAACTCGTGTTAGCGTGCTTATTTTTCACGCGTGAGAAATATTAAACTCGGCTGCGCCTCGTTTTTAACCCTCCACACTCGTGAAAAAAAGTTGCACTTCTAACACTTGTGGTCTAAATAACTAATTGCACATATCTGTCACTTTATTGCACACTTCTGTCAAAACTGTGTATTAAATGTGGTGAGTTTTCAATGTAAAACAATGAAACCATATCTAACATGATTTTCGCAATGATTTTTCAATTTGAAATGACGACGTTTTGTACTCTCTTTTAGCATAAATATGTGGTAACCAAAAGAATTATGTATACAGCTCGTAGCTAAAGCTTCTTTTTGCACTTGTGAGATTTATAAAATTCGCCTTCGGCTCATTTTTACACTTTCTTTGCAAAGAAGTGACACTTTAGCTACTCGTTGTATAAGTAACTATTTCAGAATTTTCTCGTTGTTCCTGATCAATTTTTATCATTTGTATGCTTGGCTTGGAAATAATCATTACAAAAACGCACAGAGGCAAACAACCCTGTGAAACATATCTATGTTCGTGGTGTATCAGCCCACTATTCTTTTTTTAAATATTAGCAGGTAAAACCATAATATGTCACATTTCTACATAATTTAGGTAAACCCAAAATAATGCTTTTCTAACACCTTGCTTATAACGAATGCGTTCTGAACGAGAAGGTTAAAATTAAGAGTTTATAGTGGTTAATGAGACCATCGGAATGTTTATTACAAAATTTAAAAACCTAGTATGTTATTAATCATTTGAAATAGGGATTTGAATATGTCAAATTTTATACTGATTATTAACGGAAAACAATGACGACTATCAATGATGCGCCGATACAAACCAAGTGACATAATAGCTATTTAATGTCCGACGCGTTAGCGGAGCGCATTAAACACACAACCTTTGCTTTTTCTTCGAACGCCAGTTTTTAATACAAAACAACAAAAAGTTTTGGTTTGAGAATTTATTAGATGCATATTTAGTAACTTTAGATTTTTGCGATGTCATTTTGTTAAATTTCCAAGTCGACATAGCGTTGCCAAGCTTTGGTGTGGTATCCATGGTGACATAAACACAAATGCGGGAGGTAAAAATATTGGTTCCCGCCGAGAGTCAATAAAAATTGGATCCCGCTGGTTGGAAATTGACAGTTTTGTTTCCGAAAACTAGGGCGCAAAGGCCGACTTTCCATACAGTGAGTAGAAAAAATGTATTGTTAATGACGATTAGTGATATGATAGTACTTCATTGATTACGGTGGTTGTGATAGATCTGATTTAGGTTGTATCGTCTTAGCTGAGCCACTCTGTATATTAAAAAACACTTTTCTTCTGCTTCAATCGTTATAGAGAATGACTGCGACTATTAAGTTCAGCTTTTTTAATCGACTTTGTGGTTCTTTTTAATGCGACAATAATTATTATCTTGAGGTAATGAAATAACAAAACGACCATGTCTTGTCAAAGTACTAATTCGTTCAAGCGCATCAACTTTCGTCCGTCTGCACAACGTCCATTTGTCTTATTTTCCAATAAGGTGACGAGGAGCGCTAATACTAGTTTTCAAAGTCGATGCATGAAGACTGTTGGTTTTTATACCATACCACTTCAGCAGTTAACAATTAAATTAACTCCGCTTCTATCAGAAACATTAATTTATGAACCCTATTACCTCTTAACCCCCAATTATCGAATTACTGTAAGCATCTCCTGTCTGTTCCACTACTCACCATAAATCAGCAGCCATTCCGAAGTAATAGAGGAACAAGAACACGAATGCGCAGTTAGGGTTGCCCAGCCCATCTTCGTGGAGCTCGGTCTGCAGTTCACCAGGAGATATCCCGGTCTGGCAGGACGTGGTGGACCTCCCCGTGATGGCGCGAAGCACGAGACCTGCGCTTATGAAACTGTAGCACAGCGCCAAACTGACGAGGGGTCGTGCTCTGACGCGTCCACCCCCGATGCTTAAGGTCAGAGCTGCCCCCAAACTACACGCAAAGCATGTTATCGTCCAAACGGTTACCCAGACCTGAAATTAACAGCAATGTTAGTTATTCAAGTTAGAAAAACATTTCAATTGTTCTACATTAACTCGTTTTGGAAGGAACAACTGGAAGAAGATTCTAAATATTAGAAGAAGCAAGTATGAGTAGAAGAAATGAAGACGCTTAGATTCATACTAGGAGTGACGTGACAGAATCAGAAACAGAAGTGAAACATCGCTGTAACTAGAAATGAACACAATAAGCAGGATGAATGTAACAAGACTGCCCAATATATGCGGAAAACCGTCCGGGCTCCCGAAAATCACCCCAGAGATGAGCTCAGATCCAGGTGTCATCCTCTGCGAAATCACCCCCAAATGTTTAACAACGAATAGGATATTAGTGTCAGTGTTTCAAACGTGAAATGGCAATAAATAGAAGACTCTGTGCATATTAGATAATAACAGTGAAGGTAAAGGCAAAGAATAACCGAATTCAAGAAAAAAGGGTTAGGTAGTAGACAGATACCAACGAATAGATTTGGTAAGTAATCGGCCATATAAAACGATTTAGTATATATGCACAAGAACACACTCACATAATATCATGGTAGTAACTGGGAGTAGATGAAATGGAAGAAGTTGATGTGATTATAGTTTTAATTACAGACGAAACTCGGGAACAGAATTAACATATGGTATTGGATAACGCAAATAAGCCTCGTAGATTATTAGAAATTGTACCATTACAACAAAATAATGGTTATGTGTTTAATGAAAAAAACAATAACAAATACATAGGCTGCATAACACATATGACGTTCTATAAGGGCTCTACATGGGCAAATGGATTAAGAGAATTTGACAACATATAGCTTGAATGCCAATTATCGCCACCACTGCATTGATATAAATATTATGATGATACTCGTGGAAGAGAAATATGTAAAATCTGAAAAGCAGAGATGTAGGTCAAATTCCAAATGTTATTTGGTCACTAAATTTTGAGGTAACATGACTTGTAACTGTAGAGAACCATTCTCGTGGGCGTTTGACATATGAACTATCAATAAATTTGAATTTAATGCGGATGAGCAGAAGAACCTGAATAATTTGAAATGTTATATACCTAATTCAATGTTTTGTAACATACGGTACATCCCAAAAGAGCTTTGAAAGTTAGCAAAAACGGTAGTTGAACTATACACCAGCAGGAGTTTACAAATGTACTGAGCCAATTTTAATTGTGGAAAACAGAAGTTGGTTGTAATCAAACGGATGAATAAATGCATTTGATCATTTTGGGTAGCAAATAATCTGATAATAACGTAGGTACTATGATGGTTAATAGCAGTTCGAATGGACTGATATATAACATAGTCTAGTTCCACATAGTACTACATGGTTTTCAAGTTTTCATCAATTAGAAGGGGTGGTCGTCATCATGAAACTAGTTCCATGGTTACCTTGCCCTTCTCTATATTCCAATCAATTTGAAGATCGGACCAGTTGTAGTCTTACATAGTAATTATTACCTCTGCAAACTTCTTCTCGAAGAATCGAACAAAAAATCGCTACCGCAGATGGGCACGCAACTCCCAGAAGGATCAGTTCTGACATGGTGAGGTGGGCAATCAAAGTTCTGAATGGCAGGCACTACGGGGGCTGTGATATCTATCCGTACGTCTTTGGGCCCTTCCATGCACATGTGCTCGTGGTTGTTTTCCTCTGGAAATCGGGAGCAGTTAAGGGCGTCGGGCCAGGGGAACCCGAACCCCTGGAGGACGGGATAACACCGGGAGCGCACGTTCTCACAGAGCCCTCTGCACGGCCCGATGGGGTTGGACACCTTCTCCGTACACATGGGCACGTACACAGAACACAAAAACAACTTCAGCTGCGAGCTGCACCCGTACTGGATTAACGGCGAAAAAGTTTTCAAAGTATAATCCGCATCTTGTTGTAGTTCATTTCCCCCAAATTCGGCATTCCCGTCACGTTGTAGCCCAAGCCTGTGCAGAGTTCCACCCGAATCGGCTCGCAAGTGCGCAACAAGGGCTCCAGGGAGCCCAGCTGCGCTAACAAGATGAAAACCGCGAGAGAAAGCAGCATTTTAGGTTGCTTGTACGGTTACCCTCGCGCCCTCCGAAAGAATGATTCGAAAACGTGCTCAGTTCATCTAGATACCGGTGCTCCCAACAATGGAATGTTGTTATAGCGAGCGCGCCCGGACTTGTCCGAGCGGCCGCGAGCATTTAAATAAGCCACTTGGACCGGAATGCTCGAAAAAGCTAAACGAGATGCTATTTGGGGCCGTCTAAACCGGATATAACACATGGGCGAATATCTGGCGTGTTTTGGGCGCAGATTGCACCTTGTGTTTATAAACATCGTAAGGTGTAAACTGTTATCGTTAATCGTAGCTTTTCTAACACACGCGGCTAATATGAATGGTCTTTCAACATCGTTGGAGTAATTATTGTAATGGAAAAAGAGAAAATTGCAACTATTCCATAAAAAATAGAAGCTACATTTTTTAGATTATCTAGGAAAGCATAGCATTAAGTTTTCCTCAAATTATGATCAGATAAGTGATAAGCAATATTATGAGTGATAATATTGTCAAAATAAAAAACACATTAATTAAGTACTAGCAACCAGTGAGACAAATGTCTCATTTAATAAAACAAAAAAGACCGTTTTTCAAATAGAACGCGTATTAAATCAAAACAATAATATTTTTCAAAATCACGTGATTGAACTTCGGTTCCTGACCTGACATGACCATTCCAAACATATAACTTTAATAACTTTTTTCTCTATCTCTTACGGTTTGGCTGCTGAAACAGCGTCCCGGACGGACCAGCGTCCCGGACGGACGGAAATCACGTGATTTCTCGAAAACCGGAAATGTGACGTGACTGAAATTCGGTTCCTGACCTGACATGACCATTCCAAACATATAACTTAAATAACTTTTTTCTCTATCTCTTACGGTTTGGCTGCTGAAACAGCGTCCCGGACACACAAAACAGCGTCCCAGACAAGCCTATTATATATATGGATATACCATTACCATAGAAACATACAGTAAACGCCCATAATTTGTTTTATTCTCCCTTCTTGTAAATCTGTTTAACGCTCTCAGGCATGCTACTCCATTTTGAGAAAAGTGGTTTAAAATTGCTATACTAAAAAGTCGGGAGTAATATATTTTTTCTACGACCACTACTGTAAGTGATCAAAATTGTACAACTTACAAGTTGTGTAAGCGTGTTCTTACGCACAACGTGCCTAAAGTGGTTCGATCTCACGAGTAGGGATTTAGTGACTTATTATGTTGGTAATAACAATTCTTTTTCGCTTTGGTTACTATAGTTACCTATATTTTGTAGTTGTTGTTTGTACGAAGCGGTGCAGAGCTGTGATTGTAGCTGCTTACTTTTTAAGTTGGTGTGACCGTAATGATTTGACAGCCAATAAAAAATTTCTTTTTCATTTAACGAAATGAGTGTGGTCGCAGAAAAAGTATAGTACACAACTCGAGTTGTAAAGCAATTACGCACTCCTAGAATTACTGCACTCACGGCTAGGCGGTTCGTGCTCAACTTTTCCAGTCGTGCGTAATATGCCACTTACAACTTTTGTTACGTAATATACTATTACAGTTTATTTTACTGTCCACAGCAATATTTTCTTCTCATTTTACCTTATGCCCTCAGCATCGGAGTTCATTTTATTCTATCCACCTCATATTCATTTTCCATGACTTGCAGTCCATTGCTATCTGTCTCATCTTCTCTAGTGTTCTTCCTTTTGTTCTTTCTATTTCTTCTACTTGTTTCATCTATGGTTCCCTGGGCTTCCATTTTCTTCTTTTTCTCTCTTCTTGCATCTACCTCCCTTTTCACCAGTCTAGTTTGGTCTATCCTTACTATATGTCCAAAACCAGCTTAGTTTTCTTTCATTTTTAATATTATCGATTCTTGATTTAAAGATTCTGTTGTTTTCATTTCTAATTCTGTTCATACGTGTTTCACCTGCGGTTTTTCAGTTGTTTCATTTAAGCCGCATTAGTACACTTTTGTGTTTCATTTGCGTTATCAAAGTTCACTATTATATGTATAGTAGTATATTAGTACTGTTATTGTATTATACCAGAGTTTTTATTCGTGTATCTATTTCCTTTGTTTTATTCAGTTCGTAGTAGATTTTGCAGCTTTCTAATCCTGTTTGCTATTTCCAGATCCCATTGGCTGTTACCTGTTCTATTGTTGTTCTTTACATTTCAGGCTATTAATTTTTCGTTCTTCTGTTTTCTGTTGATTTATGACCATACATTTACATTTATCTGTGTTTTTTCCAATTTCATGTTCTGAATATCTTTTACTCTGTCTATTAATATTTGAATTTCTCTTTACGAATCTGCTATCAATACTAGGTATGCCGTCGGCGTATAACAAACCTTCCATCTTACTGGTTCCAATTGTCTGTAGCCTATAGTTGATTGTATGTGTCTTGTTTTTTTCTTGTGTTCTTGATAATTTTGTTTATAACTATTATAAATACATAGTAGGGGGCTGAGGCAGTCCCCTTGCCTCTTTCAATTTCAATTCTTTCTGACCTTCTTCCATTTTGTAAACCCTACCATATACCGTTCTATATATGCTTTTCGCAGATTAGTTATTTAGTATCTCTAATTCTTCTAATAATATCTACATTATTTTTGTTTACCATGTCGAATGCCGATTTCAGATCCCTTACATGTAACATCTCCTTTCTAGTTGTTTTATTTATTATGTTTCTTCGTTTAAATGTATTGCCTTTTATTTTCTTCCCGTTCTTAATGCTGCCTGCTCCTCTTAGAATTTTCTTTTTATGTATGATCTTATTCTACCCTCTACGATCCTTGATGTATATGAATGTTACAGTGGCTAAGTAAATGTCTTTATAGTTACGGTATGTTTCTTCTGCTCTTTTATGAATAGGCGCTATTAAGTTTCCTTCCCATTTTAGTGCACTCTCCACGTTTGCAGTACCTCAGTTGTATTTACTTTCAGTTTATTGTCCTTATTTTGTATGCATTTTAATTCGTTGCTTCTTTGTACTTTCACGTTCTTATTATATTCCAAAAACGTCTATTGTTAATCTTATGTTCATAGTTTATTTCATCTCCCAGTTTTAACAAGCTTTTTTTCTTTAATTTTATCCTGTTTTTTAAGCTACTATATTATATTTTATCCCGTGTTAGGTTTGTTTGATTGTATTTCTTCTAGGCTGTCTTATTTTTTCTTACTTCATTTTTATTTCATTGTTCTTATTTTCATGTTTCTGCATATTTTTACTGCTTTTTCATGTAGTTTTCTTGATATTTGTACACATTTTTTTTAAATTTTAATCTGTATCTGTCTCTTCTAATCCTCAAAATAGTCTAAGTGCTTGGCCCGTTTCTTCTTGGTATATTTGTTTTTTTCTATATCTTGTAATTTATGCATTGCTGTCTTAGTACATTCATGTTGTTCTACTTGGTTGTTACTTTTAGGTTCATATTTGCTTTTAGCATTTTGTGCACTGTCCTAATTTGCTTCGTTAATTGTTTTTATTTCTTTAAATGTATTTTTCATTCCTTGTGTATTTACAGTGCGTCCGCTCGGGCAAATTAATACGACGTTGTTGGAACGCACTCAAAAAAATTTCCGGAAAGAATTCATGCTCTTATGAGATTATATGTGAAAATCGTACGACACTCATTAATGACCAATAGAAAAATTAGTTCACGAGCCGTATCCAAGACAACAACAAAATTTCTTGGAAATTTTTTGTAGGTAGACATTACTTCTTTTTAGGGTTTGTATCGTTACGATTTTCTTACCGAATCTACATTCGAGCATTAATTCATATCCGGAAATTATTATTCGTGCATTCAACAACGTCCTAGTTTGCCCTCGCGTCCCGCTCGGGCAAATTAATACGACGTTGTTGAAACGCACTAAAAAAAAATTCCGGAAAGAATTAATGCTCTTATGAGATTATATGTGATAATTATAATCAGTTGATAATCAGATGCACTGGTTTATCTGACAGCAAACGTATCATTCCAATCAGTTCCGTCAAACCTAATATGTAGTTACTAAAACTAAATTATTTGTGCTTTTGGTATTTATTTTTCTTATTTAAAGACATAATCGGTCCAGACTTTGCGGGGGCAAGATATACCAGCAATGTGAAAAATAAGTAGAAAAAATGCCAGCGAGTCTACAGAGATCCATACTTAACTTTATGACATGAGATTGTGCTAGTAGCGAGGAGAGAAGGTCATAAACCTTGACGAGGGTAGCGCGCGATTCTTTCGAAAATATAACTCTGTTTATGATTTATGGCGGTCTGTAGTGTCATAAAGCGTCTATAAAATTGTTGTTGTTGCGCAGGCAAACTACTCCGTTATTTTTCGCCAAGCTTCAAGCTATACACCTCTTATGTTAAAAAGTATAAAAGCCTTGGTATTAATTGCAATATATAATATACGACAGATTTTAACAAAATTGAATTGAATTCCATAATGTAATAGAAGCGCAGTTTTTGTTATTTTACAATTTTGTACATTATAGAAAAGAATGTAAAACTAGTTAGTAATAATTTCGGTGATATGGCAATATTGCACATACAGGGTGATTTAAAAGGTGTGGACAAAGCTTTAGAGGTTGATTAATCATGCAATTTGACGTACAAAAAATAATAGACCCATGTTCAATTCTCAAGGGTTACTAAGATAACGAGAAAAAAACTGTTTATTTAAGTACCGACATCTAGACAACATTGAACACATTATAAAAACAAATAAAAATTACAATAACTGGTCAAAGCGATCGTCATCTAGCTAACTTCAAATCGACGAACAAATGAATTTTGTGCAATACGCAATTGTTTCAGCCTTTGACAAATTTCTGCTGCAGCTTCTTGAATGTGATTTATTAGGCGCTGCCGACTCTCGATTGCAACAGAATACATTTTTTTTCCTTTAATCAGACCCCATAACTAAAGATGTTACAGAGTTGGATCTGGTAAACGAGCCGGCGGTAGAACTGGACTCCTGTACATACGCTTCCAATGTTAACTAGATGTACTCTAAATAAATACTTTTTGCTCATGATCATATCAAATAATTATTTCTGTTTCCACTCGATATATTGTTTTAGGCAATCACGCCAGACCGAAGGCTAGATTATATCACGAGTCAATAAACAACGTTTGAACAGTTTATTTATAAATATTAGAAGTACAGTTAATGTGGTTGTTATGACAATTGCATTGTCAGCAAATGACGCGATGTTTGAGAAGCCATTTGACTATCACTTATTAGTCAGGAAGGTATATGATTATCACAGTTGCTATGTACATTATCAAAAGTTAATACACAACTATGCATTTTGCCGCTTTTCATTGGTTGATGTTAGAGGGAATGATATAATCTCAGTAACCCTTGAGAATCAGAGATGGATATATTAACTGCTTTTACTCCAAATTGCATAATTAATCAACTGCCAAAATTATGTCCACACCTTTTAAATCACCCTGTGTATTTATACATTGATACGTTATTGACATTGAGGATACCTGTTGCAAAAAGTACATTCTATGGTTCCAGGACCGGACTGGCTAGTGGTTAGCCCCATCAGCTATAAAATCGTGGTAGCCCAGGCCCCAGCTTCTAAATAATAAATTATTTATCATCTCCTTGGCCACACAAAAATCAGTAACTAAAATAAAAATTGCAGTACACTTGTACTATATTATTTCATGATATTAACTAAAACTACGAGGGGTGGTCCATAAATGTGTTTCGTAAGTGCGAAAGCAAGGTTATGCAAAAATCTTAATATTTGTATGTTAGGTTAGTATAGCTTTCGTATAGTTATTATTTTACAATTCAATTATTTCCGCATTTGCAAATTATGGTAACGGCGTTAGTTAAACTGATTACCGTTAGAGGGGCCAACAATGATGAATTTCGTTATTTTTAAAATGTGTTGCCTTAAATGCGACCACCCCTTGTACATGGTCCTTTTCCGGAAAACGCACCATTCTTGCTGAAACCCTTGAACCAAGATGACGCTTTACTTGTAACCGCGCGCTCGGCAACCATATTTTTTTCTGTGTGAAACAGCAGACGATATCTGTTGAAGACGAAAATTTATATAATTTCGTCCATCCCGCTCCTGCTGTTATCATCAAATTGGTAAGTCAAGGCAATTTATTATTTTTTGTATTTTATTATTTGTTGTTGCATTCATTGTATTTTTTAATACAATCTCCTTTTGCTTTAATACATTTATATCATCTTTTAATTAATTTTTCTAAACCTTTACAATAATAGCTGTTGTCCTTGTCTTCAAAATGGTTATTTACAGCGGTGATCAGTTCATTATTGTTTCAAAAACATTTTTCCTCTTAGCTCTTTTTATAAATTTGGAAAAGATAAAATTCACTGGGGGCTATGTCTCGACTGTAGGGTGGGTGGTTAATTTCTTCAAATCCACAAATCTGTAATTTAGCCATTTCTGCACGAGCTTTATGGAAAGGGCATTGTCATCCAAAATCAGTACGTCTTTACTTAGTTTTCTTCAACGTTTCTTTAATGGACTGTTTTAAACGATGTGGAATTTTGGCATAGTATTCTCGAGTTATCTTAGTATCTTTCCCAAGCAATTGATCAATATAAGTCCTTATGAGTCCCAAAAAATGGTTGCCATAAACTTTCCAGCCGACTGCACAACTTTGAATTTCTTGGGCGGCTTTGTGCCCTTACGGTGGCACCGCATCGATTCTTGTTTAGACTGTGGGTCATAATATTGAACCTATGTTTCATCCCCTGCTACACACAATTTTATCAATAATCTCAGCAGAATTATCACTACACAATTCCAAAAACTCTAGATGTTGCGCGCGCTGGCTTTTGAATTAGTGTGAGCAATCGTGGTACACATCGTTTTCATCGGACCTTATACATACCGAGATTATCATGAAGGATCCGTAAAACTGTTGCTTCTGGCATACCACATATTTTTTTAAAATCTTACAGTTTACAAAATTAAATGTTCAATTTTTTCCTACGTTTTGTAATTTTTCTTTTGCGATTGTTTAAACAGGCGGACAACATTGAATGTCGTCTTCTAGAGACTCTACCCCATTTAAAATGTTTGGATGATTTTTAATTGTGTAGTGGAAGGAAGTAGAATCCCTATTAACTGCTAATATCTCTTTCTGAATAGTTGATTGACTTTTCCCTGCTTTGTCAAAAACTTTAGTATCGCTCGATACTCAAATTTACCCATTTTAAACTTATTAATATAATTTATCGGTTTCAGGATATTAAGCCTTTGTTTACATATACAAAAGTAGGCTGGTAACTAGATCATAACTTATCTGTAGGGTTAAAGAATATTACCCTACATGGCAACCATAACCATATAGCAACCGATAAACTATTGAACAAATCACGGATGTTATGAATCATAACTGCCTTAGAAGTTTTAAAATCCTCGCTCTACGAGCTCGGATTTCAAAACATCTGCGGCAGTTATGATACTCATAACATTCCTAGATATGTTAATAGCTATTACCTCACACTTTTAGTTATTAAAACTGAACTTTGTAGTTACAGTTATGACAGATGTACAAACAGAAAACATCTAGTTTTCTTCTGTTACCCGGCATCGTAGATATTCAGGGAGCGAATTAATGGACCTCTCCTCGTAAAAGAATGCACAGCACATATCGACATAATAATATTACACAAGCGTTACATTGACTTGTCTCGTAATTATTGACTCACTTGACTATGACCTTTGACCTTTGGTCTTCTGGGGCCACTATTTTTAATTTGATCAGTATTCTTTGATCATAATTCGTAACTATACTCTATTCACTTCTTTTTTGCACAATGTGGGGGCCATGTTAAGGAGGCTGTATCGTATGTGCAAATACGGCTTTCCCTATTGTGAAGCTAATTGGCCTTCTAAAATCAAATTTAATCTATTTTGGGGTTATGTTTTACAGCAGAATCCACTGTTACCAGTTAAATCCATTTTGTCTTTGTTATAATGGTGTTCTAAATTATTTAAAATTATAATGTTGATACTATTTTGCATTGATATTAAACTCTATTCACTATAGTCCCGGATTGTCAAAAATGACGTTTTATGGTAGCACCAAAGAGTACTTATACTAAATATAGTACTCTTTGGTAGCACTGGTGAATTTCTATGTTTTTTTTTTGTTACTACTAGGTTGGACAACGCAAAAGCGTAATTTTTAAAATTTGCGTTTTTGATACCTGGCAACTTTGATTTATTTTTGCTTAAGTCAATTCGAAATAAAAAATATTTTGATTTAACCATAACCTATAATTTATAATTTTGACATCAGTAACTTAATTAATTGTTTCTAGTTACCCATAGCTTGACATAAAAGTATCAACCATGATATAAAAGATTGTTTTTAATTGGATTTTGACATTGACAATCCGGGACTATTGTGAATAGAGTTTATGTGCACTGGCTTGCGTACACCTATTCTTCGTTGTATTAAGTCGGTCTTGATCTTTTCATTTGTCAATGTCAACCACGTTAAATGTCAAGATTGGCAGAAAATAATAAACTGCTTGTCCCTTCTAAGTTAGAGAAAGGATGGTCTATAAGAACAGTGGCAACTAATTATGGATTAAATAAACGTACAATTATGAGGGTGAAGAAAAGGTGGGAAGAGAAAGAGAGCGTAAGCAGAAGAGACGGTTCGGGACGTCCCAAAACTACGAATAATGGTGAAGATGAAGAGCTCTTGAATTATTTAAGGGAAAATTCATTTCAAACAGCGACGCATGCCGTATTTACAGCGGTGATCAGTTCATTATTGTTTCAAAAACATTTTTCCTCTTAGCTCTTTTTATAAATTTGGAAAAGATAAAATTCACTGGGGGCTATGTCTCGACTGTAGGGTGGGTGGTTAATTTCTTCAAATCCACAAATCTGTAATTTAGCCATTTCTGCACGAGCTTTATGGAAAGGGCATTGTCATCCAAAATCAGTACGTCTTTACTTAGTTTTCTTCAACGTTTCTTTAATGGACTGTTTTAAACGATGTGGAATTTTGGCATAGTATTCTCGAGTTATCTTAGTATCTTTCCCAAGCAATTGATCAATATAAGTCCTTATGAGTCCCAAAAAATGGTTGCCATAAACTTTCCAGCCGACTGCACAACTTTGAATTTCTTGGGCGGCTTTGTGCCCTTACGGTGGCACCGCATCGATTCTTGTTTAGACTGTGGGTCATAATATTGAACCTATGTTTCATCCCCTGCTACACACAATTTTATCAATAATCTCAGCAGAATTATCACTACACAATTCCAAAAACTCTAGATGTTGCGCGCGCTGGCTTTTGAATTAGTGTGAGCAATCGTGGTACACATCGTTTTCATCGGACCTTATACATACCGAGATTATCATGAAGGATCCGTAAAACTGTTGCTTCTGGCATACCACATATTTTTTTAAAATCTTACAGTTTACAAAATTAAATGTTCAATTTTTTCCTACGTTTTGTAATTTTTCTTTTGCGATTGTTTAAACAGGCGGACAACATTGAATGTCGTCTTCTAGAGACTCTACCCCATTTAAAATGTTTGGATGATTTTTAATTGTGTAGTGGAAGGAAGTAGAATCCCTATTAACTGCTAATATCTCTTTCTGAATAGTTGATTGACTTTTCCCTGCTTTGTCAAAAACTTTAGTATCGCTCGATACTCAAATTTACCCATTTTAAACTTATTTATCGGTTTCAGGATATTAAGCCTTTGTTTACATATACAAAAGTAGGCTGGTAACTAGATCATAACTTATCTGTAGGGTTAAAGAATATTACCCTACATGGCAACCATAACCATATAGCAACCGATAAACTATTGAACAAATCACGGATGTTATGAATCATAACTGCCTTAGAAGTTTTAAAATCCTCGCTCTACGAGCTCGGAATTCAAAACATCTGCGGCAGTTATGATACTCATAACATTCCTAGATATGTTAATAGCTATAATATAATTTATCGGTTTCAGGATATTAAGCCTTTGTTTACATATACAAAAGTAGGCTGGTAACTAGATCATAACTTATCTGTAGGGTTAAAGAATATTACCCTACATGGCAACCATAACCATATAGCAACCGATAAACTATTGAACAAATCACGGATGTTATGAATCATAACTGCCTTAGAAGTTTTAAAATCCTCGCTCTACGAGCTCGGATTTCAAAACATCTGCGGCAGTTATGATACTCATAACATTCCTAGATATGTTAATAGCTATTACCTCACACTTTTAGTTATTAAAACTGAACTTTGTAGTTACAGTTATGACAGATGTACAAACAGAAAACATCTAGTTTTCTTCTGTTACCCGGCATCGTAGATATTCAGGGAGCGAATTAATGGACCTCTCCTCGTAAAAGAATGCACAGCACATATCGACATAATAATATTACACAAGCGTTACATTGACTTGTCTCGTAATTATTGACTCACTTGACTATGACCTTTGACCTTTGGTCTTCTGGGGCCACTATTTTTAATTTGATCAGTATTCTTTGATCATAATTCGTAACTATACTCTATTCACTTCTTTTTTGCACAATGTGGGGGCCATGTTAAGGAGGCTGTATCGTATGTGCAAATACGGCTTTCCCTATTGTGAAGCTAATTGGCCTTCTAAAATCAAATTTAATCTATTTTGGGGTTATGTTTTACAGCAGAATCCACTGTTACCAGTTAAATCCATTTTGTCTTTGTTATAATGGTGTTCTAAATTATTTAAAATTATAATGTTGATACTATTTTGCATTGATATTAAACTCTATTCACTATAGTCCCGGATTGTCAAAAATGACGTTTTATGGTAGCACCAAAGAGTACTTATACTAAATATAGTACTCTTTGGTAGCACTGGTGAATTTCTATGTTTTTTTTTTGTTACTACTAGGTTGGACAACGCAAAAGCGTAATTTTTAAAATTTGCGTTTTTGATACCTGGCAACTTTGATTTATTTTTGCTTAAGTCAATTCGAAATAAAAAATATTTTGATTTAACCATAACCTATAATTTATAATTTTGACATCAGTAACTTAATTAATTGTTTCTAGTTACCCATAGCTTGACATAAAAGTATCAACCATGATATAAAAGATTGTTTTTAATTGGATTTTGACATTGACAATCCGGGACTATTGTGAATAGAGTTTATGTGCACTGGCTTGCGTACACCTATTCTTCGTTGTATTAAGTCGGTCTTGATCTTTTCATTTGTCAATGTCAACCACGTTAAATGTCAAGATTGGCAGAAAATAATAAACTGCTTGTCCCTTCTAAGTTAGAGAAAGGATGGTCTATAAGAACAGTGGCAACTAATTATGGATTAAATAAACGTACAATTATGAGGGTGAAGAAAAGGTGGGAAGAGAAAGAGAGCGTAAGCAGAAGAGACGGTTCGGGACGTCCCAAAACTACGAATAATGGTGAAGATGAAGAGCTCTTGAATTATTTAAGGGAAAATTCATTTCAAACAGCGACGCATGCCGTATTTGCAACAAACTTTCCAGTATCATGGTCAAAAGCATGTCGGAGGATTAGAATTCTCATTTGAATATTCGGCAAAAGAGTTCAGAAAACAATATTAACAGAAGAGCATAAGCAATCTCGCATTCTGGTATGCTTAAATTATGTTTTTTCACGTCTGGGAACACAGCACGGTTTCTATGATACCAAAATCGTGACAGAAATAATGAACTATGCTCTAGAGGAGAGAAATTTACCTAGGGAGTTTTCATTATGACTGAAACAACAATTATGTCAAATTCGAGGGTAGCAGGTTAGGTTTTTGTCAGTCTGTCAAAACTGATGCAAAACCTAACCTGATACCTCGAATTTGACATAGACTTACAGTGCCACCAACTTTAAAATTTAAAAATGTCAATAAATTACGTTTAAAAAAACCAGGTTTGTAGTTTTAAATCTTCCTGGAACGTGAAAAAAAATAGTATATGCAGTTCGGAGAGACTGCTATTTTGTTTCAGTGCTATGTGACTCGAGGGCGAAGCACGTCAGCAAAATAACGCATTTCTCTCCCTCATTGCATAATCTACTATTATTTCATTGTGGAACCATAATATTGTTTATTGGCCTTCGATAGAGGGAGTAAAGTGGCTTTTATAGCCATACGGTCTATAAAGTTGCTAAGCAGTATAACAAGCACCAACAATGTAGTATAGCAACACCAATAATCTGGAATCGGAATCCTTGAATTTTGTCCATTTTGAAATGAAATAAAAACGTTGTGTGTACCACGTGCCTAATCACGATTATACCTGTCGGAAAATTTAAAGCTCTCCGCTTCGCGTCGCGCCTTAAACATTACCTCGTGCTATAATCTATTGGGCTGCTAAATTTTTGGTATAATGCAGTTTTCTCTGATGAAAAACTCTTCTAGTCTACTCGTAGCGGCCGTATACGTGTGTATCGACCAGCAAATTCCAAGATCCAATGAAAGCTATGTGTCCCCACGAAACAGGTCTGGATGATATTCCGTAAATATTTGGGCATGGATATGTGTAAATGGTTCCGGTATAGTTTGACGTATTGGTTGTCGTTTGGATAGCCAAACTTATCTTGATATTTTTATATTATCCTTCCCTTAGTAGAGCAAATATATCCAAAACAACAACTTTATCTTTCAACAAGATACATAACTGCCGTGTTCATACGGCCAATATAATAAGGCAGTTGCTTTTGAACAAGAACATCGAGGTACTACCTTGGACTGCTTGCAGTCCCGATCTAAATCCAATAGCAAACGTTTGATGTTTTGTAGTAAAGAAATTATGACGCGACTTTAGACCTCAAAATGGGAATTAATTGGGAGCGGAGATTAAAGATGAAAATTATTGGCAAAATTTCATTTCGTCTATGCCTGAAGAATTCAATCAAGTTATAGAAGCTGATGGAGCAATGACAAAATATTAACCTCTATACCTGCTTCAGGTATAAATTATGTTTTTTAAATAAATACCTGCGCATTATGTTTTATTTTGCTAATAAGAAATCAATAGTAAATTTATCACAGTAAGGAACTTTTTTCATATTAGATAAAATAGTTACAACTTCCTTGTCAGTTAATAACCTACATATACCACCCTTAAGGGTGTCCGATTAAATGTCTTCTGGTTTGTTAACTCATTTTTTTGTTCCTCACTTGTAAACATCAATTTATCAAGTCACTGTATTAATCAAGAAAGTTTATTTTAACAAGTTACTAACTTGTTAAAGTTTATTTTAACAAGTTACTAACTTGTAAAATCTTTACAAGTTAACTGTCAGTTTTACAAGCGCGCTCATAGATAAATGATAGCGTGCAAAGCCAGAGTTGTCTTCCTTAGTATGTGTCATATTGATGAATGTAGTTGCTTGTCAGTTTGGCATTTTGAATAAATGGTAAATTTCTAGTTATTTACAAGTGAGGAACAAATAAAAAATTCAAAAATACACGCAAGGTAACAGGTTTTACTGGATCAAGAAGGTGACTGGATCGCCTGCGGCTCGCCAGTCATATCCTTCTATTCGCCAGTAAAAACCCTCTTACCAAGCTAGTAATGTTAAATACTATTTTTCTATCCCGTCTGGTCCAGTGCTAGTATTTTCATTTCTATATTCGTCTTCCCTTTTCTTTTTCCTATTTCTTCCATTCTTTGCATCCAGCTCTTTCTAGGTTTTCCTAATCTTATATTACCTACTCTACCCATTTCTACTATCCTCTTCACCAATCTATTCTGATTCATCCGTATTATGTGGCCATACCATTTCAGCTGCTCTCTTTCTATTTTCGTTGTTATTAGTTTCTTGCTGCGTCATTTGTCTTATTTCTTCGTTTCGTTTTCTATCCATCTTTGTTTTTCACGCTATCCTTCTGAGAAATTTCATTTCTGCCGCATTCATTTTCACTTCTTGTTCATCTTGCAAGGACCACGTTTCACTCGCGTATGTAAGTACTGGTGTTACCACTGTATTGTACACTCTTATTATAGTTTTCTTGTATATTTCTCGTTTTCCGAAAATTGTTTTATTTAACTCGTAATAGATTTTTACACTTTTATTTATCCTGTTGTTTATATCTCCATCTATCTTCCCATCTTCTCTTATTACACTTTCTAAATTGATAAATAAAAATCCTATATTATGTAAGTACTTGTTTTATAAATAGCTATTGCTGTCCTCAAGTATTACTGCTTCGAAGCTTATTGGTTATTAATTTTAAGTAAAATTGTTCAGAACACTGAATCATTTTATAACAAATCTATAAAGGACTTTACCCAAAACTTCCATCGTAAGAGGACGTTGTGACACTAAACAATTTTAAAAATCAAAGGAACTAGGTTAATATGAATCAGTGAACAGAACAAAGCAACAAAGGAAATTTGCGTCGCCAAATACACGGCGAACGAAACAAAGAACTCAAACATCTGTTCACCAGCAAATCGCCTCGACCCTACAAAAATTTTAAGAAAACCGTTACCCACATAAAACAATAAATCGCGGCACGCGAGCTCAAAGAAGCACCAATTCTCAAGTATAAACCGCTGCAATAAAGGGGCCAACGGATCGCCGAACCTCAATAACGGAAGCCGAACAAACGGCGCCGCAGCGAACAAATTAATAAACCAAGTTC
The DNA here is from genome assembly GCA_940337035.1 of Agriotes lineatus. Taxonomy (NCBI): domain Eukaryota; kingdom Metazoa; phylum Arthropoda; class Insecta; order Coleoptera; family Elateridae; genus Agriotes; species Agriotes lineatus. The sequence goes on from CALNHX010001399.1 coordinate 192,578, forward strand.
GATCACTAAAACGCTCTTAAATCAGAGTGCGCCAAATCCAAAACCCCACATAAGGATACCTGCCGATAGGAAAAATCAACCGCCACCTAATAAAACAACGCCCAGGGCGCTAGCACACATACAGGTGGAGTAAAAGCAATTTTTCCATCAGACAGCAAATACATGCGGCCGGAGCTCGCTCGAGAGAGCGGCCGAAAATTCAGCGGCCCAGCAGAAACACATCGTTGTAACGGAGAAATCAGGGCCACGACAAAATACAGCGGGCAAGGATACAATATTACAAATTAAAGTATAATTAACGGAAGGAAGCATCCCAGAAAAGCGAAATTGGTCTCAAAAGTCTTATAAAAATAGCGCGCAACCGATCGAAGCATAATAAACTTATTAACATACGCCATAAGAGTAATGCTTAATTAAGCTTTACGCGGAACACGGAATTAAAAATTCCAAGTTGAGCTAATCTTTACCAAAACATAGCAAATTGGGTGTCGTTAGAATCGGCATTTCAACGACTTTTGATTGCGACTCAAATCAAGTCGATAATTGATCACGCCGCTCAATTAAACGCTATAAATCCGAAATATATCGAAATCGGGCAAAACATCCCTTCTACTTCGACCAATGAGCGTCGAGATCGCGTTTGACAAAGGACTGGCTCCTTTAAATAGTCAGACGCTAGCAGTAAGAAATCACTCTGCCTCGGCGGGTCAATCCAGCAGCAACTCAATCCAGGAGAGTCGAACCAGCACACTCAGCCAAGGAGAGTCCACCAGCAGCCACTTCAGCTTCCAGGACCACCAGCAGCCACTTCAGCTCCAGGACCACCAGCCGTTTCATCTACTGGACTTAGCTGTCTGCCGCATCTTCGTGGACTTAGAGCCAATCCACTTCATTGGACTCTGCTGTCTGCCGTCTTCGTGGGACTTGGAATTCGAGCCACTTCAGCTTCCAGGACCAGCTAGCAGCTCCAGCCTCTCCAGAGCCTATCACCCTCGTGGACTTAGAGCCAATCCTCCGCATTGGACTCTGCTGCCTTCCGTCTTCGGACAAAGTTGGGAACTCGAGCCACTTCCGCCAGCCGCCGCCTCCGCCAAAGGAGATCAGCACTGCCGCCGACGTTGCCGCCGCCGCTGCTCACAGTCCGCCGCCCCGTCGCCAGTCGCCACCGCCGCCGCTGCCACCGCAGAAGGAAGCCGCCAGCCGCCGCCTCCGCCAAAGGAGATCAGCACTGCCGCCGACGTTGCCGCCGCCGCTGCTCACAGCCCGCCGCCCCGTCGCCAGTCGCCACCGCCGCCGCTGCAACCGCCGAAGGAAGCCGCCAGCCGCCGCCTCCGCCCAGGAGATCACCACCGCCGCCGACGTTGCCGCCGCCGCTGCTCACAGCCCGCCGCCCCGTCGCCACCGCCGCCGCTGCAACCGCAGAAGGAAGCCGCCAGCCGCCGCCTCCGCCAAAGGAGATCAGCACTGCCGCCGCTGCAACCGCAGAAGGAAGCCGCCAGCCGCCGCCTCCGCCAAAGGAGATCAGCACTGCCGCCGACGTTGCCGCCGCCGCTGCTCACAGTCCGCCGCCCCGTCGCCAGTCGCCACCGCCGCCGCTGCCACCGCAGAAGGAAGCCGCCAGCCGCCGCCTCCGCCAAAGGAGATCAGCACTGCCGCCGACGTTGCCGCCGCCGCTGCTCACAGCCCGCCGCCCCGTCGCCAGTCGCCACCGCCGCCGCTGCAACCGCCGAAGGAAGCCGCCAGCCGCCGCCTCCGCCAAGGAGATCCGCACTGCCGCCGACGTTGCCGCCGCCGCTGCTCTCAGCCGCCGCCCCGTCGCCAGTCGCCACCGCCGCCGCTGCAACCGCAGGAGGAAGCCGCCGGCACCGCCTCCGAAGGACCACACCAGCTTCCAACTGCGGATGCCCATCCGCCATTTTCTTTTCTTTTTCTGTACATATATGTTACCTAGTTCTAAGCTTATTTGTATGTTAGTTAGTGTAAATATAATAAACTTTGTTCCAATCAAATCCAGTGTCTAGCTGAGGGTAACGCCCAACCTCCTCTTCCGAAACCGACGCCATTGAAGCAACCCTACCGCTGAGCATAGACGTAGGCTTGTTAAGGTGTAAACATATCTTAAGATTTCTGATAATACTGAAACAATAAAAGAAAGCACTTTCATTGCGAATTACATCAATTTTCAAATAGAGAACATTACTGGTGATGGGATTCGAACTTTAGACCCTTGCGAATGCGAAGTGAACGCTCGACCCACGTCGCCCCATGGAACCGTTCGAATCTTTGCGATGCAACGCCATTAAAGGTTCGGCTCTTATTACTTGCCACTTTGTGTCTCTTTTTACGTTTATCCTGTACATGCTGGGTGCCATTTTCGTCAAGGGTAAAGCCTGAGCTATGTGGACTATTTATCAGTTGAAGCAAAAATAAATATTTTATTTTTTATGGCCCTCACCTTGTATATGTTGGGCTCAAAATATTCCCGTTTTCAACAAGGGTAAAAACCTAAGTTGTGCAAAATATTACTTTCGTTCAAATAATAGTTCTTAAGTAAAAAAGGTAGAATTTTATTTTTTAAGGTGCTTACCTTGTATATATTTTACCGAAATGTTTTCGGTTTTATGCCAGAAACGCATATAATCCGCATGCAAAATATTTTTTTCTCTAGATATTTTCTCTTGATTAATTTTTCAGAAATTTGTTTTAATATGAAGATATCTTGTATTCTTCTACATTTTTTTAAGCTCTATTGTGTTTTACAATTCATTTCCTAATTTACTTTCACATGATAGTCTAAAGATCGTTCCATACTTCAAATTCAGTACGGGCAGCATAGCGCAATATAATTCTTATGGAAGTTTTCTGGCCGACGTTGCCACTTCTCTGCAGCGACCGACGGTGTAAGTTTGCTTGACGTAATGCTAGATGCCGATAAGACGAAGCAAGCTATTAATAGTTGTTAAGTGCCCCGAAATAGAAAAGGGGGATTTATTTATGATTGACAGGTGCGTATTAACTTCCAAGGAAATTTGTGTTGAAATGTGGCAACGTCGTTCTGCATAAGACCCTGTACTGAATTTGAAGTATGAAATAATCTTTAGATTGTTGGAATGCTAAATAAAGTGATTCATCAGTAGTTACATTCTCTAACATCATCTCTTGCGTACAGCGGCACTATTATTCCAATTTGCCTATTATATGGCGATTTGCTTGTTTTCTAGTACACTGTATATTTTAAAAACCTTACATTGACAATTTTATCATTTATGATCATTATATACTCTCTCCACAGTGGTTGCCGTAATATTTAGTGCTTTTTCTTTTGTCATTGGCGTCATAGTCGTATTGTCATTTATACATTTCCACTTTTACCTTCCGAATTCTAATATTGCCTTCATTCTTTCTATTATGTTTTCTCTTTGGCAAGAAGGTGCCTTTTTTGTTTCTAATAATTTGAATGTTCGCAGGTATTTGCCTGCGGTAGTTTCATGTACTATATCATCATCATCATCACTATCAGCTCTTCATGTAAGTCCATGTTGTGTGGTTTGTGGCAACACCCATCGATTGATTACCTGCTGTTTTCTCTATATCATCTCTCCACGGAGTTCGGGGTCTTCCTCAATTTCGTTTTCCCAGTCGTCTTTCTGTCACCCTTCTACTCCACCTATCGTCTACCATCCTTGCCAGATATCCGGCCCATTGCCATTTTAATTGTGCTATGCGTTCTGCTACATCGACGCCCTGGTTTTGTTCCGAATCCACTCGTTGGTCGTCCTACAATGTAACCGTATACTCAACATTGCCCTCTCCATTTTTCCTTGTGTTATTTTAATCCTTTCGATGTTTTCTTTCGTCAATATCCAGGATTCTGAGGCGCACGTGAGTGTTGGAAGTATACATTGGTTAAAGACTTTTGAGATATTGGGGAATTTTTGATTTGAACACTTGGCTTAACTTTCTAAATGCCGTTCATGCTAATGTTATCCTTCTATCTATTTCGGGTTTTTATGTTGGTTCTGTCATAGATAGTCTCTGCCCCAAATATATACTGGGTGGATAAAAAAACGTTTCCAAGTTGGGCACCGTACAGCTTCATCGCTAAATCAGCTAATGAAGCGAATCTCCGGATAATAGTCGAAGAAACATTGTAAAATATGGATGCCAAGTCTCACACAAGTTTGTTGAAAAATACCGGAACAGGAAACTTAAAAATATTGGTTTTCAAAAATGCTTTTTACACAGAATCTTACGTTTGTTTTTGATCACACTAAATCTAGTACTGTAGCTGGATCGCGTTTCAAGAACTGTAGAACACCATTTGAAACACTGGACGAATTGCGTGAAAAAATAGAAGAATCTTGCGACGAAATATCTTTAGGTTTAATTAAAAAATCTATTTTGCAATGTAAGAAAAGGTTAAGAGCAGTGCCTATGCAAAATGGAGGTCCAATACAGCACATTTTTGAATAAGGTGAAGCAGTTTCTATACCTAGGTTTTAACTAACTAAATAAGTACACTTGTAAAAGCATTTTTTCAATGTAATCTTTAAAATGTTATGGTTTTGTTGTTTTTTGAAAAATGATTTAAATGTTGTGTACATAATTTTTCATTCTTCCTTTACTAACTCTGAAAATCTCAAACCTGTATCTCTACTATATCATGAGTTAGCGGGCCTCAAACAGAGGTCGTTTTTTTATCCACCCGGTATACTCGTCCACCATCTCTAGTGTTTTGTTGTTTATTTGTATTGTTTGACCATTAGCGGCGTTCGACAATATTTTTGTTTTGCCGATGTTATGTTGAGTCCAACTTTGTTTGTAGCCTCATTTAATTTTAATATCATTTCCTCTAATTTCTTCATATCGTCCGAGAAGAGCACGATATCGTCGGCGAATCTGAGGTTAGAAAAGTATTCTCCGTTGACATTTAATCCTGTGTGCTCCCATGATAAGTTTTGAAAACGTACTATATACTAGTTTTTACATTAGTAGAGTCGTTAATTTTATTTCAACATTCATCTTCTGTCTTAGTCATGTTCTTATTAAATATTACTTTTTGATATTATTTTTATTTTCTTCGTTGTTTTCTAATCCATTTCCATTTCAATCGATTTTTTGCACAAGTAAAATATAAAAATCGGTTTAACATAAATAATCTGTTTTTAGTAGATGTTAATACTGGCTGTGATAAAAAAGACTGACTTAGATTTTTCTTATTTTTTTTTAAGAAGAATCGTGTCTGTTAAACCATTATTTTTCAACCTTTTGCCTACTGTTCATGATGATAGTAATTAAAATATTCATCGTTAAGAATTTCTTGCTATATTTAGTGTATGAATTATTATATTATATAAAAATTCAAAAAACCTATCATTAAATAAGTAATTATTGTATGCTAATGTAATAAACGAAAGGAAAGCCGAAGAACCATATGAACTGTTTAGACAGAAAATAATTAATTACCCCGTTAAAGTTGAGCCTGCATGCCTTAAAATTTATGTAAATATTGGGTATCCTAGTGGGCAGATGATTATCAGAAAAAAGTTGGAGCGGCTGTCTGGTTGTGTTAGTCCCTGTTTACTTTTCCCTGTAATCTTCCTCACACAATTATCACAAAAAACAATTTGAGCGTGATTTATAAAACAAATACTGTCCGCAATTTGCATTCTTCGCCGCCATAAGTATAGCGTCCCGCCCTGTGGTACATAAACCCGCAGCAACGTATAAATAAATAAGGAGATAAGCTACGAAACTCGTTAACTCACCTGTTATTATTCTTTGTTGACATACAAATTATATGTTACAGAGCAGACACTCCCCTTGGGTCCCCGGGCATCGGGGCATCGGCCCCCTGCGCTCTCCATCGACTGCTTTTCGAAGACCACACATTAATATTCCCGGCCTTTACAAGGGCAATTTCCTCCGCCAATTTACTTATGGCTATTAGGTGCAGTTTTGTCATTAACGCTGAAATGTGCATGCTGCAGCAACTATGGTTTTGTTGCGAAGAAATTATAGCCTTTGGATAGGCTCGTTTGTCATGAGAGAAGTCCATACTAAACAGATACAATTAAAACGTTAGAGTTAGTTTTTACGCTGTTCGTAATGGACTGTTGTATGTAGTTACATGCGTGTGTTTGGTGTACACCGAACTAGGCAGATTATACATCATCCTAGTTACAATTAAGGCAATTGCATGCATGTTCTACTTAAACGGCACTAAAAATATAGATTATGAGTGTGATGTGTACTTCAAAGTGTGTTGCAATTCGGAGATATCCAACGAAAGTTTAGATTTACGTGCACCTCTGTTTCAGATCTTAGACAGTTAGAGAACCGATGACATGTATGTGGTTCAAGTTGAACCATTGATACTCGCAAACAGACATATGAAAGTAACAGAGGTTTTCCAATATATTGCGTTAAATTAATTTTAATTTATATTACCACTTGTCTTGAACCCATTGAGTTGTCGATCATTTTGAGCGAGTCCGCCCATGTTCATTCATTTATATGCAATTCAGAGCTTGCAGCCTAGTAGCACCTGTCCAAACAGCTTGGCAGTTACATTTTGCCGATACATAAGGTGTAAGAGGGTATACTGCATTTCTTGTAACCTCTGCATAGTTCTACGATGAAATACTATTTCTTCCGTTACACCCCGCGAAGGGAAATTAACAAAGCCGGTGAATTGTAATTTCATTTTTGGACCTCAGTCGAGATTTTCTTTCCAAGTCCGGATGTCGCTCTCGACTCCCCCATGCTGCCGCGAAGGTAGCTTGAGTAGCTTGATAATTTATCGAAATTCATACCGAAGTGTATCACTGAAGTGGTTGCGTGCGCTGTGCGGGAAGTTGAATTAGTCGTGTTACGCCTGAACCCCATTATCGCCATACTACGTTTTGGATTACGGCCGAACGCCGGATTTATAATATTCTTGGTAATAATTATCACTCTTCTGAGGGTACTGTTGGGGCCATTAGAACCGTTTTGTTAAACTACCTCATGTTTCAAGTATAGTAGTTTGCTTGTATCAACACACCAAGTATAATATATATTATTATAATATATATTGTAACAGATATTCTAGGAAGTGAGATCATAAGAGTTTCGTCCATGCAAAACGCCGCGCCGTACTATTAGCGTTGCGCCCCTTTTAACGTTTAGGAAATTGTCTGCCCCTCAGGGCCATTGTTCATTAAGTTTGTAGTCCTTAAGCAATTAATATTGTATTCGGAGGACATTCACCAAGGGACCATTTGTTTAATGTGTATGTAACTGTTACGCCTTTTAACATTTGATATATTTAATAGATGTTCTATTCGGATCTCTGTTTTATTGTATTTTTTTATGTTGTGTTAAGCCTTGTGCAGCAGTTGGCCGACAAAGTACCAACATCATTCTAGGTAAGTCCGAGTGAAAAGCGCTGTCGCATACATCACCAAAGGCATTGTTTGGTCTCTATCTCGGATTCTAAAGGAACAAACGAAAATCCATTGTACAGAATTCGTGCCGCCACAGCAACCCAATTTCTAAACTTTTTCTAGCCCCAACGTAACATTCAAAAAACCACCCCTACATCTTCACTGCCCTCTAACCGAGGTAATTTGATGCAGGAATAAATATCTATGTGCTGAGGCAATGTAACCTTTTTAAAGTAATCGTACATCAGAATTGAGGGGCTTATTATTAAAGTGTCAAATAACGACCCATATGACGGCCTATTTTGTGGCGTAAGTACCGTTTAGTCCTATAACAATTAGTGCTTCACAAGGTAGTGTTTACAATATTATCTATAATTCCCTGACTATGTGAATATGTCGAAACTCTCAGACGAGTCGTTTTCCCTAAACTGTCTGTTAAGGATAAGCGCTGCTGAATGGAAGCATCACCCGTCGACCTCTTTAATTTCAATCCAGCGGAAAATACGGGTCGACTTGTGACTGGAGATGAAACATAACCTCATCACACCAAAACATAAAAGTCGATACAAAGAAAGCATGCGGAATCTTCGCGTCCGAAAAAATCTATAAAGGGGTTTACACAGAATTTTCCTCGCACGAATTACATCAATTTATAAATATTGGAATAACACTTTTTTTTATTCGTCTGGAATTTTACAGGGTCTAAATATTTGTTATATAAAACATATAATTTCTTCTAGTAGTTCAGTTCCTCCATATTTAATCATTTCGTTGGTGATGTTATCGTCATCGGCCGAATTACGGTTTTTGAGTTCCTTGATCGCATCTTTAATTTCTTCTTTCCTTACGTCTAGTATTACCCTCGTGTTCTCCTGTGCAATTGCAATTCTTCGGTTACGACTTCATGTGCATAGAACCGGGTAAAATAATCTACCCACTTTCTAATGTCATTAAAAAGTGTTCCAGACATTTTAATCCGACTTCTGATTTCTTTGGTTTGGTCAGTGTTGTCTATGATCCACGCTCCTAAGTATTTATCTCAGTATGTGAGTCGTCAACTGCTCTGAGTTTGTGTACTATAAATTTAAAGTTTATCCGACAAGACCAAATACTGGTGATTAGTTTAGATGGCAGGCGGATCACGTTACACCAGGCAAACTTCTACTACACTCCTTTCCTAACGGCTCATATTTCTTACGCCTAGTAGCAAGCAACCCACAATACACCACTGTTGAGATTTATATCTTGCGACGCTCGTCTCTGTAAATCGGGCTCGCCAGGTCCTGCCCACTACTGCAAAGTCTCACCGAATAGACATTAGTCTTTGTAAGATTTAAGCCATAATTGTTGCAATATAGATTAAAACGTTGTAGAAAATGTTGGAACTCTTCTAGTGTTCCCGACAATAGTACCGCATCGTCGACATCTTATATTAGTATTGATCTCTCCATTTATTATTAGGTCTTCGGTAAGTTCAATAATTGGGACGATAACTTTGAAAAATATACATCTTCTTCACCATCCTTATTAAGTGCCGCTGCCTATTACGGTTGCCATATTTTCCTAGGAGACGTCTTCTATCCAGATGTTCTACCCATCTTCTTCTATCTTTCTTTATTTTTTGTTTTGTACTAAATATTACATTCTAACCGAAAAAAAACTTATTTCAGCAGCTTGGATTTGACCTTCTTCGAGTTTATTTACTACCGAGGTTTCAATTCCCGACCTCCACTTTCTTGTACAGCTTTAATCTACTATGTACTTGCAATTTACCGACCTTTGTATCAATATCTTTCTCACAGTCTTTATGCCAAATCCTAAGTATTTGACACGTTTAACTTGCTCAGGAGTTTTATTACTATGTTTCTACGTGCAGGTTTTTCCCAGCAAGAATTACTAAAACTACAATTTAAAATAATGATATGTCGACTATTCAACATGAAACCTAACCTCACTGGAAAAATAACAACCAGAAGCGTATGCATCAACACACAAACAAACAAACAATTCAATCTAGTGACCATGCTTGTTGCTAATTGTTTCCGTACGGGTAGCGGGTCGACACCTAACCTCAAACCAGGTTGAGAATAGGTCTACATCAGGGAAGCGACCCTGCCTTCGCGAGCCTTGGTTCTATCTGGGAGAGATTCATGTCCTAACGTAAATGCCACCTACACTCGGCTCATCCTTTCTATATCCACCAGCTCTATCTAAACTCACCAACCCGTCTAGCCAGCGTGGTGTTTTCCGGTCAAAACCTTCCACAACTAACATGGAAATGTCAAAGCGCAAAGTAGGAATATCCCACGCGGGTAAAGCGGAACGCTCAAAATTTTGCACTGATTCGGCAGTCTGCCTCAATTTGGATTCTGGGAGAGCCAACCCTTCGATTAATCCAAAAAGGAAACGAGGAACAAGCAAGACCATTCTAATCTCTACTTACAGTATCCAACAGTTAGAAAGTCTAGAAAAGGAACTCCAAAACATCAAATGGAATATATTGGGAATTAGCGAAACAAGGCTAAAAGGAGAGGAGACCAAAATTCTGAAGTCAGGGCACATACTATTTCAAAGAACCTCGGAGACAAATAATCAGACTGGAGGTGTAGCGATACTAACTCACAGAAAGATGAAACACCTTGTCATAAACAATGAAGCCATATCAGATCGAATTCTATACATCGTACTCCAGCTTAACAAAAAATACACTGTACAATATACTGTTTGAGACTTTTGCGGTTATTCGAATTATTCTTGTTAACATAGAATTTCGGCTTAGACAGCGTAGTATTTGTGGATAAACACCCAGCATTCTCTGGCTTAATGTGCCTTGCACCTTGTGAACTCGAGCAAGGATCCACGCGATGGCCATGCTCTTTTGTGGTTGGTGTTGTGTGAATACCTTGAGAACGAGGATACTTAAGCAGATTTGGCCTGGGTGCACAAATAGCAACAAGTGCTGCCCCTCCCAATTCCGGTAGCGCGATTTCTTTTCTCGTGGCAGTTGACTTCACGTAGCCAAGCGGAGTTGTTCTGTGTAGGCGGCCTCCACGGCTCCGGCAGTTGGAGCCCACTGTGGGTGCTTCAAGAACGTTTCGAGGTTGTGACGCGAGTGGTGCAGAAAGTACCGTAAACCCTAAGGGGATGTAATCAAACGTGTTGTGGAACAGCGTAAATGGTAGCATTCAGTTGTTATATCGTGTCGCCGCATAAGTTATGCATTAACCGTTGTTACGGATTATAAAAGAAGCCGGCTCCAAGATACTCAAGTCTTTGTCCCGGGGCACTGATAGTCATTACGTGCGCCAGTGGTACTTGCTCGTGCAAAGATCTGTCCGCTGCCTCGTTGTGTTGAGTGGTCAACCCCCCCAGGAATCTTTCTGCTCGTAAATTTTCCGCATTTTGCCATTCCTGGCTGCCGACGTTGTCCATTTTGACCGTCTGCCTCAGCGTCTCTTAACGACGGCTCTCACTCTAGACATCAACACCAAGCTCGTCGCTTAACCACCAGTTTTATTATAGTATTATGTTAGAATTTAGAGTGTAGTACCTCCTTTAACAGTGCGACTTTCACTCTGATGATGCAAGCTGCAAGGTGTTGCGAAACGTTAGTGAATATGGATGCACAAACAGCAAAAGGGCCAAATCTGTCTAAGTATCCTCGTTCTCAAGATACTCAAACAACACGAGCCACCAAAGAGCATGGCCATCACGCGGGTTTTTGCTCGACTTCACAAGGTGCAAGGCACATTAAGCCAGAAAATGCTGGGTGTTCATATACAAATACTACGCTGTCTAAGCCGAAATTCTATGCTAAGGAGAATAATATAAAAATAAATGAGTTACCAGAGAAAATAGTCATCATTCACGTAGGAATTAAAAAAGTAGGTTTCAAAAAAATACGAACGAATGAGCAACTAAGACCAGACACGAACAAACTCATTGCAGAACGACACACAGAGATTTACTGAACTACCGAGAGCTAGACAGAAAAGTAAAGAAAACGATACGGAGAGACATAAGAGCATACAACACCAAGATGATACAAAAAACGATCGAGGACAACACGAATATGAATTTTTAGGGTAAATCCAATACTTCCTTTATCGTAAAAGGCGTTTGATCCTAAGAGGTTTGGGCAGTGTTGGAAGCCATGGATAGAGCTAGAATTTACTCAAGGTACACAAATATCATCCGAAACATCTACGAGGGAGCTACTTTCCAGAAGATACCTATTCCGAAAGATGTCAAGGCAAGGGGATACAATCTCTCCGAAATTGTTTACCCCGGCCCTGGAGGACGTTTTTAAAAATTGATGTGGGAGCATAAAGATGTTAATATCGACGGAAAATTCATAAACCATCTTTGATTGGCCGATGACATCGTGGTAATGAGCACCGACGGTGCTGAACTCAAAATTATGATGAACGAACTAAAAGAAGTATCTGAATCAGTAGGTCTGGAAATGAATCTCAAAAAGACAAAAATCGTGAGCCCCACCAACATGAATATGACGATATAACACCGTCGAAAGAGTGGATGCATTTTTATATCTCGGACACACCATAAAGTTGGACAAGAACAACCAGACAGCGGAGATAAGGAGGAGAATAAATCTGACATGGGCATATCCTCAGAGGGCCAAAAATTCCGATAAACCTAAAACGCAACGAATTCAACATTTGTGTGTTGCCTGCTGCGATGTATGGGTTTGAAACTGTTGTGTTAACCCATGAGACCGCTCACGCATATGGGTTTGTCAGTGTACAATGGAGCGGACAATGCTGGGGATCCGGTTAAGCGATAAAATACGAAATGAAGAGATCATGAAAAATTTCGAAGTAGCCGACATCATAAAAAAAATCGCTATATAGAAGTAAATAGCGCTGGGCAGGACATGTGGCCCGTAATGTGGACGTAAAGTGGACAAAGAGGGTTATTCAATAGCGCCCAAGAGAAACTAAGAGAAGAATTGGTGGACCAGAGAGGAGATGGAAAAATAACAATCAGAGAAAAGCAGGAAAGAACTGGATGCTTGTGGCATAAAACAGGCACACATGGAGGGAAAGATGCCTATGTCCAGGAGTGGACGTCAACAAGCTGATGATGATGAATGGTTTCCTTAGAATTTCGGCATCAGCATTTCCATATGAAAAAATACACTGTAGGCTAATTTGTGAAATTTTCAAAAAAGCTATAGTCGAAAAAAGTATGTAAATTTCGTCTCAAAGCTGTTGAAAATGCTAAACCTAGCATTACCAGATGAACTCCTAAACAGCATTTAAGATTTTACTTAAAATAAAAATAAAGAAGTAGGCTCAGTTCTGATTGAGCCGTCACTTTTTGGCGTAGAACTACGACTTGCAAATCGGAGATTTAAAATGAGCTAGTTGAGTATAGTTTCAAAGCGTTTATTTAATTTGTTACAGCAACCCAGGTCTATGATATAAGAAGTAGCTTACATAGTTTTTAGAAAGTATTCGCGAAAACATTTTTTTTATTTTAGTGTAATCCACTGTTTATATATTTGAATATATCTCGTTGAGTACTTTAAAGCTGAAGCAGGCACGGTAGTTTTGCCCTCACGGTTGTACAGATAAACCGCGATATTGTCAAAAGTGTTCACCGGTTCACAAGATAAAAAGTTAAAACGTTCGATTGAAACCACTGCTTATATATTTAAATAGATCTCATCGAAAAATTTAAGATTATACCGCGTACAGTCGTGTTGCTCTCGCGGTTGCCGAGCTACGTTGACTCAAATGCGGTGGCACTCCAAATATTGCACTATTTCAACCACGTGCGGGAAGCGTCGCACGCACAACGGATTGCGCAACACGCGAATTGGACTCCATGCTGTTTACGAATATGCTAACACGATTACTATTTGGCATTCCATTTCTAATTTTTATGTCCGTTTTTTCATCTTCTTTACGAATCTGAAAATTTAAAAATTCTGAAAAAATGTACAGACAAACACAGGACGGACAAACTCCATTATAAAATTCAGATACTACTCTGTTTTATGGAAAATGAGCGTTAAATGTTTGCATATCTTAATATATTATTACAAACTGTTTATACAATTATTTTTAAAATAAAATTTTAACGGAAATAACCCCATAATATTTCTCTATTTTAATAGATTAATACCTTTTTTATATAAGCATATTGGTTTCTTACAGGTTATACGTACAGGGTGTGTCAATATTCACTCCCCAGCCCTCGGATATCTGTTCTACAAAAAAAAATCTGGTGTGATACACGCACACAACTTCCTTTTACAGTGATCTTATAATTAGCCAAAAATTTGATTTTAAATTTTTAAGCATTTGTCAAAAAGTACAAATTCTACAAAAACGATACAAAATAGAGCGTTAGGTAAACAAACAAATTTTCTCTAGAATTTTAAGCTGAATTCAAAAATGTAATAATATGCCGGGTGTTCTATTTAAAATAGGAAACCCATTTTAGAAGTATTGAACTGGAAAATCACCTATCTCACATCAATACACATTAAAAATTTAATAAAAATGTGAAGTTTGAAAAAAATCGTTTGAGCCCTTGTTGAAAAAATCGAAAAAAACTGAAAAATCACAAAAGTGGACATTTACTTCCGGTTATGCGATTTTCTCCAAAAGATTGCTGTCGCATCTACATAGTACACAAAACTTATATATAAAGTTTCAACGCCATACCTCTTTTCGGTTTTGAGATATTCTGTTCACAGACAGACAGACACACAGACAGACAGGCAGACACACAGACCAATGAAAAAATATGTTTTGGGTTTAGGGGACTCTAAAACGTGAAGATCTGCTGAAAACTCAATTTCGAATTTTTGGGGTAAATCCAATACTTCTAAAATGAAGTAATAAGACAAAAATGCAGAATACTAAAATTCCGAAACCGCAGCCGTGTTCAAGTAAAATTGAAATAAACATTTTTTTTAAGTTTCGTTTGATCTCAATACATTCAAATACAAGAAAAAATTTAAAATATTAAAAAATATATTTGGGTTATAAAACATCTAATTTCTTAAGAAACCTTCAAACATGTTACATGTTAATACACGTATGTAACCAATGACTAAAGCTCCCGGCAACAGAATTTAAATGAAATTATCATCATTTATTTCTGCTATTGTGGCAATAAAGTCATCCACTCCGGCAGGCACAGTAAAATAAACCTTTTCTTTTATGTATCCCCACAGCGAAAAATCTATTGAAGTTAAGTGGCCACGCTATTGGTCCACCCCGTCCAATCCATTTATTAGGAAAACGGCCATTCAAAATTTCTCGCACTTGTAATGTAGCATGTGCAGGCTTCATCGTATTGAAAAAACATTGTTGCACGTTGTTGTAAAGGAGTATCTTTTGTATTTGAATTCATTGAGATCAAACGAAACTTTAAAAAAATATAGTTATTTCAATTTTAGTTGAAAACGGCTTCGCTTTCGGAATTTTAGTATTCTTCATTTTTGTCTTATTTTTAATTGTAGAACACATATACGAGGACTGGGGAGTGAATATTGACTCACCCTGTATATTACCAGAGTTTAGGTAGCAACTTCTTTTAATTACTGCATGTACTTTATAAATATGATTCCACAAGATGCAAACTGAGATGTTAAACTAATTACTTTACTCCAATAAATATTTTTATTTAGATCGCCTTCGGGTATCTTAAAATGCTCTATAGTTTACGTCTAATAGCTTTAAAGTACAACTTCAAGTGATTAAACTGCTGCAAGCTGTTATGGTCAATTTCCCAATTAACGTTAATTGTTTAACACAACAAAAGTTCATTGCCGCATAATAATAAGAAAGTACGCTAAATAAACTAGAAAACACTAGATTTTATATTTTATTGCAAAAAAGAGGAGAAGAGCTAGCGCTCAACTAAGTACACTAATATTAAAAATATCAATTGGAGAAAAAATAAGCAGTTACATCTAAAGAATTGTAATCGAGGCTGTAATATTTCCCTAGATATTTTGTACAATATTTTCTAACTGAGGTACAGATACTATACTTTTAGCTTAGAGGATAATTATAAAAACAGATTGAAATTGGATCGGATAAAAAAAATTAAAATGTAATTACTTATGTCAAGTGTAATAATAAACTGTATTTATCAGATAAACTTGATATCTGCTAATTCTAGCTTATACTATATTTCAAAGAAATTAAGAAAAGAAAAAATCGGAATTATATTACTAGTACAAAATAGAAAAACTATTTTACATTAGAATTTTTGGAATTTGGAACAAGATTATTATCATAGCTCAAATGTAAATTGTACACGTTATGTACCCACCCCTCTTATATGTGCAACTTTTGCGATTTCATATTTGGTATTAAAAGTTATCCAGGTATACGTAGGCTGAAACGTGCTTTGTATACCTATATCGATAGATTGCAAATAACGCACATATTAAAATAGTAACTACTTACTGAATAATTAGTTTTGAAGTAACAAGATTGTAAATTATAGAAACTTGTAATAATAGAAAAGACAATCAACACGTACAAATAAATGTGTTGTTTGGCTGGTCAAATACTACTTTTTAGTGTGTAGTGAAAGGATTTCCGGTTACTAATCGCTCATTACATTTGACTCCCTTAGGGTAATGCAGCAATTACAAATTTATTGTTGCCATACTATATAAAGACATTTTTTCAGTCGTTTATCAGACACAGCTGAATCTCGAACAGCACAGTCATGAACAGCCCAAGCAGCGTAAGTTAAATTATTTTTCATTTAGATAATGAAATACATATCTACTTGTAACTGTTATTTACAGATCTGTTTCCTTGTCCTGGGGGCCCTCACGTCCTTTGCCGCAGCCGGTAATTTGGGATCTTACCCACTGGTTGCACCTGCAGCACCAGCCGTCGTTTATGGAGCACCAAAAATCGCATTACCTCCACCACCACCAGTAGCACTCCCAGTTCCAGTCTACGCACCACCAAGGCTGGAAATTCCCCTTCCACCACCACCTCCACCAGCTCCAGTTCCAGTTTACATCCCCAGGATCGAAGTCCCCCAACAAGTGATCTTGCCCGCACCAAAGATCGCTCTACCACCCCCTCAAATCATCAATGAATACGCCTACAATGTGCATACTCCACCAAAACCCATTCAAGTGTTGGTAAGCCATCCAGCACCTGCTCCCGTTTTTCCAGCACCCATCTATAGATTGCAACAAGAAATTGTCAGACCCGTCGTTCCCATCGCTTCCAGCTACAAATACGACGTTCCTGCCTACATTCCCAAAGTCTTGAAAACTTACGCTGCTCCCACACCTATTCTCCCAGCTCCCGTTCTTCCTGCTCCAGTCCTCCCTGCACCTGTTTACAGTGCTCCCAGGATTGAAATTCCAGCTCAACCTCACTCTCAGTATGGAGCTCCCCTTCTCTAAATGTATACCTTTTGACTGATTTTATTGTTGTTGTTCTGTTTTACTATGTAAAATCTGAACGAATGTGTGTTTGCAGCTTCCCATTTTATAAATAAATGCAGCATTTAATTAAAAAGTGTTTTATTATTCTCTTTTCAATCAATACAGAATGTATTATATCCATACATATGCTTTCCAAAAGCAAGCACCTGTTAATTTTGGAAATAAATGACAAGGTCTTAGGGTGATTATTTCAAGCGGAAACGGCGTGTTTGTGAATAGATGCATTATCCTGCTGAAACGTTACTTTTCCTGAAATCGTCAAAAAAGCGGTCCATGTCAAGACCCAGTTTGAAAGTATCACTTTGCAAGACTAGTCACTTTGGAGACTTTTGCAAGACTAGTCACTTTTACTTTACTTTACTTAGGTAACCAGTCACCTTCACCATGCGCCTTGATGCGATAGAATTCTATTTTAAAATCCTTAAAGAGTGATTTCAGAAAAAATGTAATACATTACACAGCATGAAAGTGTCTATGTTTGACTCGAAGGCTTTGAAAAAGTATTCGGACGCCTTGCGTCCTCGTATTCTTCAACAAGCCTCCTTATCTGCAAAGTATCACTTTCATGACTTGTAATGTAATACAGTGAAACTTGGTTATAACGAGATCTCGGGGACCGCGTTTTTTTGCTCGAATTACCCGTTATTCGTAGTATCCAAGTTGACCCAAAAACCAATACAGGCAGGTATAATGTCAGTACAAATTACAAATTTCAAAAAAATATCATATTGCTATGGTTTGATATGCACCACTGATTAAACTGATTAAAATAATTGCTGGATTGTAATTTTATTTACTCCACTCAAAATAAATAGTATTATGCCCTTTTTCGTATTCTATTTATCTGAAATGTTATTCTCATAACGCTAGCTCGGTAGAACAATTAATTCTATTCAAAGGGTGAATTCCTAATAATTTGTAACCTTTTTACCTAAACTGGTACGCCACTGTCCGCCGGAATTATTTCCAAATACGCAGTCGCTAATGTATGCGCTGCTGTCAAATTTACACAACATGGTTCGTATCTGGCAGTAAGCGTTGTTGACTTTAAAAATCAAATTTGTGAACATTCGAAGAGGTATTTATTTAAATCGTAGTGCTTTGGCGGTTATTATTCTCTTTTGTTTTAGAAATTTATTTGTCTTATGACGTCAGAAGGGACGCCGATTGAATTTCTGCAATTGTTTAATCTCCACCTAACCCCACAACTGGACTCTGGTTAATGATTTGAAAAGCACTTTCGCTGGAGGCTTGAAGATGCTTGAATCTTGTTCAGTATGGTATTGTCTCGCATGCACACAAATTTCTCGATGCTTACGCTAATATTTTTTAGGTTAGACAGTACCTTAAGATTTCGTGTTCGCTTCAATCTTCGGAAAGGGGGCCCCAGCTCATATCTTCGTCTGGAACGGTTTTCCCCGGTGTCTGTGCTGCTGGTCGGTGTGCTGCACTCCTGCCTAATGCATCGCAGTAGAATGCCCTGGCTCTGGACCCTCTTTTCGGCTGGAATCCTTCTTCGTAATCTTGATGTGGGTGGCAAACGTTTCCTCGGAGATGCTCTTGGCAAAATTACTTATTGTTGCACCTGCTTAACACAATGAAACACTTTTTGGGTCAAAATATTTAATTTTATTATATAAACACTTTTATTCAAAAGGAGCACAAAATTTCATGTCAATTGTTATCTGATGAAGTCCGCTATAAACAAATGCTAATCTAATACTATACAAACGGAAATCAGCCATCTTTAAATCAATTACATTTTTAACTAAATGTTTTTACAAATGATTAAATTTAAACATCTCTTATATCTAAAATATTGTCTACATTTTTAATTGTTAACATGTCTCTTTGCGCCACTGCACGTTTGTTTATTTGCTTTACTCTAATTCACTCGCGTAATTGCACTGATCAGTTTTAAGAGTTCACTTCCTTCATAAACGTTTTTCGATGTCCATCTGTCCTTTTTTCACTTACTTTTTTCCATGTCTTGCTGTTTGCTTTTTCCTTGCTTTATCCTGTCTTGTCTGCTTCTCACAATTGCTATTTTATGTCTTTATGTCTGCCTTCTTAATTGTTCGTTGCAACATTATTATTTTTCTGGCTTCTTATACCTTTTTAGATTGTTCACAACTTGACCTACTTAGCTATATTGAAATCTACGCTTCATTGACCTGCACATAGCAAACCTCTTTATGATTATTCGTTTCTTTTGGTTTGGCTATGCATTCTGCCCAAACCAAATATTTAGTGTGCCAAATAAATTACACATATTTCTGTTCATTTTTTATATATGAATGTAATAATCTGTTCTCTTTCCGCGCAACGGCCGCTGCAGACGGTTGGAGCGGCGCCACCGTGTTTAAATCTAGCCGGACACCGAATTGCAATAAGGTACAGCCGTCCGCACACTAAGAACAAAAGGCTACATAGTACATTTTTAACCGATCAATGATTTTAATACAAGCCGTTAAACCACTTGCTTTTCGAAATCGTTGGAGTAATACCGTGTTGTCTAGAGCCGCTCAACGGTTCAAATGAAAAAAGGGACCCCCACTGCGATCCCGCTTGTTAAAGTTAACCGACAAGCTCTACAGGCCGACCGAACTAACTCGTTCGTCTAAGGGCCTGACCACTTTTGATGTGGCCGAACCTCCACAAGTTCGCCCAGAGTACAGTAGCATCTTTGGTGGACACACGTCGTATGCTCACCCCGAAGATACTTTTTCACTGGGAGGCCGAACCAAGCTTCGCCTCCACAACTGTCCTGTCCAGGCCAAGCCTGCAGTATCCTCAGTACCCGCACCTTGTCGCCGTAAAGTTACCCCTGCAACCGGAAGCCTACGTGGAACATCTCGTTCGCCGCGCACTAGGTATTTGCAGCACCCTCGGCTGTCACGAGCTTCGCAACTCCGTACATACAGAACCTCTCAACGCCCGGCCTTATGTATTCTTCAGGAGGCCGAACCGTTGTTTTTTCGGCCTTGTCCAGGCCAAAGCAGCCCTTCGGGTTGTTTACTTTTTCCCTTTCTAGGCTCAACACCTTGATCGAGCGCATCTTCAATCCCTTGCCAACCCCGAACCCAAAATCGCCGCTCCGTTGAGGAACAAAAAAGCCACAACCACCGCCAGCGCGTTATCGTGCACCCTGATCACTTAGTTTGCAATTATTATTGTACATATGTAAATTTATATCAACAAAATAAAATTATAATCAATCACGGCTTCAGTGTTTAATATACGTAGATCTAATTTGATTTGTAAATCGATTTTTCAAATTAAAACTCACTCTAACAATGGCATATTCTATGGTAACTAAGGAACTTACTTATTGATTGCTATCGTCTGGCTGAGGTTGTTACGAGTTCAGACAGTATATTGTTTAACGTCAAGTAGGTGTTTGAATCGTAACAACCCCAGTCAGTTTATAGCAACCAATAAACAATTTCTTTAGTTACCATCGTCTGATATAAAATATGACCTGTCAATTTAAGAAACTATCGATGACGTCATGTTCGTATGTTGGTGAGGGAAAAAAGTAGAAAATTACAAACTAAACTCGACGTGTCCGAGCTTTTTATTTAAATTTTAATAATATATTCGTAGATAGGTATAGAAGATAATATTGTTGTTGTAACTGTTACGCAGTAAGAAGACCCATACCTAGTCACACAGGGTCGCGGTGTTGAAGATTCACGCAAAACCGATAAGCTTCCACATAATACAGGTTGTCCCAACATTGGGAAGCTCAGACTTGGAATAAATTAATTATGTAACCACATATAAGCGATTTGAGGACACAATCACCTCAGCAAACACGTACGAGTATCCGCTCGCCGATGTTCTCTTAGGTCACAATCTTCTACTATACCTCCATAAATTAAAACATGAAAATGTACTAGGTCAATGACGAACCGTATCGCAAGTACAAGGAAATCTCAGAACAAGGCAGTAACAACAATGAGATCAAAGAATTGCGGGAAAAACGAAGAAATACAAAAATAGACCACAGATGGGATCATCGACCTGATGGAAAAACAACAACAAAGACAAGTTCAATCAATTCTACAGAAGAATGCTAAGAAAAATCAAAGCGGCGAAAGAGACATGGCTACCACACAGATGCATAGAAATCGTGGTACTGCAGATAAATTACGTTCATTCCAATCTACACAAGAAAATTCAAGAAACAACCCGAATGCCTAAAAGGAGAAGCATGAATGAAATACTGGACCCACAATGAAATCATTGAAACGGGCAAGAAACTTCAAAGATGTAAAGAGTACATGGAAGATCAATGACGAAGATCAAATCAACCCCATATTAAATGCGTCTGGTGCTGGTTCTGGAATAACAACCGATGAAGAAAATATGGTAGCAAATAGCACGGTTCAGACAAGATTCATGTAAAATACTCGAGTTTTTAGAATTAGAGCAAAAGAAAGTTTTAACAAACATTTTCACATATAATCTCATAAAAGCATGAATTCTTTCCGGAAATTTTTTTGAGTGCGTTCCAACAACGTCGTATTAATTTGCCCGAGCGGGACGCGAGGGCAAATTAGGACGTTGTTGAATGCACGAAAAATAATTTCCGGATATGAATTAATGCTCGAATGGAGATTCGGTAAGAAAATCGTAACGACACAAACCCTAAAAAGAAGTAATGTCTACCTACAAAAAATTTCCAAGAAATTTTTTAGTTGTCTTGGTTACGACTCCTGAACTAATTTTTCTATTGGTCATTAATGACAGTCGTACGATTTTCAACGAAATATATGAAATATATGCAAGTGGTCAGTATACTAAGCGAAAACATCAGCGACATTCAGTTTGGATTCAGAAACGACTGAAGATCTCATGGACTCTCTATGTAACAAACTACACGGTACTGCAACGCACTATCAAAGACAAATTCTGATTACAATCAAAACCAGGAAACTTGAATATTTTGGCCACGTCATGAGTAATCAGAAATATCGCCTCCTCCAATTAATCTTCTTCTTCAATCTTTAGCCCTGCGAGGGGCGTAGTGACATTATGACAGTTTTGTTTTGAGACATTGTACCGCGAACTTATGCTAAGTGTATTGAGATATGCAGTCCTTTTCCAATTACATTTAAGTTGATCTGATCACATCATCGGAGATTTACCCCTTGATCGTTTCCCACTGATTTTTCATGCGATCACTAGCATTTCCATGATATCGTTGCGTCTCGCTATGTGACCAAAATACTTTGACATGCTTTTTTGACCACCTTAAACGATTTTCGCTCTTAAGTTGTTCCAATAATCAATAGTATGCGGAGCATACGTCTGTAAGCCCACATTTCAAAGACCTGGATTTTTTATACAATATGTCCGCTTTCTTAAGAGTCCATGTTTCTGCAACATAGGTAACAAGAGGAAAAACGAGTGAGCGCATTATTCTTAACTTGGTCGCTTGTGTAATTGCACTACCTTTCCGAATTTGACTAAGTGGCAGATCTAGCCATTTATATGACGTGGTATGTCAGGTTCACTATCACCAGTATTTGTAACTAGTGATCCGAGATAATTCACTCAGCCACAACTTCGAAGCCTAAGACTGCGCGAGTATGTGGTAGATTATTACTTGGTCAGTCATAATCATTATTTTGACCTCATTGTTGTTGAGCTCTAGCCCATTACTTTACTTCTGCTTATTAATATTATTTTTTCGACTAAGGTTTGGAGCTCATCTTCGCCTGATGCAATTGCCACAGTGTCATCGGTATACTTTAGATTGTTAATGCGTTTAGCATTATTTACTATTGTCGGCATACCTTTCTATCTGTGAACAAATGTCATGGATTTATATACTTTTGTCTCGTGTACACGGTTGCTTATTCGTCTGTTTAATTAATCTCTACCGCTGGATGAATTTTAAGAATTTGCTGTTCTTCCTTTCTCAATAAACACTAATTCTTCAGCTGACACTCAGTGATTATGTTTAATTGTTTTTGTAACTGAGGTAAATTTCTTTAAGCTGTTTGTGATCCATAGTTTTGTTGCTCGCCAGGGTTTGAGGTCCTTAATTTTGAGCTGGCCGAATAGACTTTAATCAAGTGTCTTGAAACGCATCTGGGTTAGGAGTTGATAGCCGTCGTTTAGCACAAGAAGATATTTTACTTGTGTCTAATTGGATTTTACAGTTGGTCAAAAGTAACTTGTGATCCGAATTTCAAATTGTTTCAACTTTCGCTTTAATATTTTGATATGAATTACGCCACCCGCTTCCGTACACCGGTCCCCGGCAACCTTTGGGGATGGCGTGGCGATATCTACATTCTAAGCCGAATAATGGATAGTAACAAATTGTATACTCCTGCTCCCCGAAACAAATACCGCTCAGTTTACTATTGAGTACAGGATCATTAAATCATTTGCTTCTGAAAGTAAATTACGTCGAATTACGCAACGCTGTCTATAACTGACCATGGGCCAAATTTGAAAGTATACACAAATTTATCAACTTTACCTGGTAAACCAAGGGGGTAGAGCTTGGAATTCAAATGCACGGATTTAGGTCAACATAATACAGACCAAATAATTCTGGCTGACCCCTCGTAAAACTTATTGCTAAATTTAATAAAACATAACAACTTGACCCCCACTACAACTCGAACCGTTAAAAATAAAGGCCTCAAGGTGTTTAAATACTCCGAGGATCAGCAGACAATGGTAGACAAGCTCTGCAGGTTGAATCAACTCGTTCGGCTAAGAGCTTTGGCAGACAATTCTTCCAAGCTGAACTCTGTCTTTTTGCCTTGGAGCTGTGGCAGCCAATCTCTGCAGTCGAGCCCTTATTTCGCACAGAGTACGGAAGCACCTTCGGCATACGAGCATCCGTGGTCACCTCAAAGCTACCCTTTTCCTCCAGGGGGGCGCCCCATGGTTCACCAGCTCCCAGCCTCCTCCAGGTAGAACCTATCAACGCCCGGTACTAGCATTCTCCAGGAGGCCGCCGAGTAGTTCACTAGCTCTACAGCCTCGTTCAGGTTGGGCATCTTTCACGCCTGGCATTACGCACCCTCCAGGAGACTGAACCATTGTCCATTCCCGCTATCGTTACGCCCAGGCCGAAGTAACACTTCGGGCTTTATCTTAGAGTTTAAAATAACCTGGAATGTTAGGGGCCTGTTACAAACAGGAAAACTACATATATTAGAAAGGGAACTGTCTCGTGAAAATGTCGAGGTATGTGGTATTTCGGAAACCCATTGGAAGGGCAGAGGCCATTTTGAAACTAATGACCATGCAGTGTACATTTCTGGAGCTACTGAAACCGGTAGGAATGGAGTCGCAATAATAGTGTCAAAAAGAATATCTAAAGCCGTCGGAAGCTATCTCCCAATAAGTGATCGGCTAATTAGAATAACTCTAAACGCTAAGCACACAAAAGTAAATATTTTACAAGTATATATGCCAACCGCAGATGGGTCAGAAGAAGACGTAAAAGCTGTGTATAAGGATAATAAAATATTCTTCATACAATTCCACACAAGGAAATAGTCATGATCATAGGAGATTTTAACTCAAAGGTTGGTAATACTAAAGGCGACGACCATCTTCGTCATGTAATTGGAAAGTATGCCATAGGAAAAAGGAACGGGCGAGGCACTGGATGACGAATAGAACATACCAACTAATAGAAGAAAGACGACAAGCCAAACTAACAAACAACAACATCGAAGTGGCCCGGCTAAACACTGAAATTAAACGAGCATGTAAATATGATAAAAACAAACAGATCAACGAAATATGTCTCCAACTTGAACAACACTCTACCTGACACGAATCGAAACAACTATATGACAAAGTAAAGTATTTGTCACGAGAGTTTAAACCCCGAACACAAATCATCCATGATGAGCAGGGCAATACAATAACGAACGTGGATGAAATTGCTGAGGTCTGGAGGAGATACTGGCTTAATCTCTTTGATAATAAACTTTATAGAGAAGTCGACAATTTAATCAACATAGAAGGCAACATTGAACCAAGTATCTTACGTTCAGAAGTTGAAGTTGCAATAAAAAGACTAAAGAATGGTAAAGCTTCTGGAAGTGATGGTATAACCGCAGAAGTACTCAAAGCGATGGGCAATATTGGAGTTGATGAACTAAACGAAATATACAACGAGATATGGAATACCGGAAAGTGGCCTGAAGAATAGTGTGCATCAACATTCGTGCCGTTGTATAAGAAGTGCTCCTCCAGACTGCAGTATTTACAGAACTATTGCGCTAAATCCACATGCAAGTAAAGTCCTACTGAACATCCTCCATAAACGTCTAAAGGTTTTTCTCCTACCACAAATATCAGATGTACAAACTGGCTTTATACCAGGCAAAGGCACTAGAGAACAGATCTTAAACGTCCGTCAATTGATAACGTGGTGTAACGATGTGTTTCTGCTTTGTAGACTACTCAAAGGCATTTGACTGTGTAAATTGGAACCTTCTTTGGAACATACTAAACGAAATGGGCACCCCGAACCACCTCGTACGACTGATCCAAGAATTATATGAAAATAATCAAGCCGACATAAGAATCAATAAAGTCAGTTCAAATAAATTTTCTACTAAAGCCGTAGTCAGACAGGGTTGCATCTTATCACCAATTCTATTTAATATATATAGCGAGCACATCATGCGGAAGGTGCTGGACGGGTGGCGAGGTGGAGTGTCGATAGGGGGGAGGAAGATCAGTAATCTTAGGTATGCAGACGATACACTTATTATAGCATCGTGTAAAGAAGAACTGGAAGAGATAATGGATGAGTTGAAAACCACTAGCGAGAGATACGGACTAAAACTAAACGCTAATAAAACAAAAGTTATGATAATAGATCGTGTGCATAACAACCAACCACAAGTTCAAAATGTCGCAGGTTATGAAACGGTAGAGAAGTTTAACTATCTTGGTTCGTTGATCACAAATACCGGTGAATGCGGACAAGAAATCAAAAGACGTTTGGCGATAGCAAGAACGGCCACAAGAAAGCTGACAAAAATCTGGAAAAACTCAGCTATAACAAAATCCACGAAGTTAAGGCTCGCCCATTCACTCATCTTTACTATCGCGATGTATGCTGCAGAAACATGGACCTTGAAAAAAGCAGACACAAAGAATTCATGCATTTGAAATGTGGGTATATAGACGTGTCTTGCGTATATCGTGGACAGCACACCGAACCAATCTCTCTATACTCAAAAACTTAATATTGAATCCCGACTGTCCACGAAAGTCAGCCAATCTTTCCTTCAATACATCGGTCACATTTCCCGATGGAAGAATTCTATGGAGAGTTTAATTGTACAAGGAAAGATTGAGGGACGTAGATTAAGGAGTCGATCACCTAAAAGATGGGTTGACCAAGTTGGAGCGCTGACAGGACATATTTTGCACGATGCTATACATTTAGCTGAAGATCGCAACGCGTGGGCAACAACAGTGTCAACTACCTGATAATACCACCAAACCCCTTCGTGGGGTAAAGGATAGAAGAAGAAGATAAAATAGGAGCATAAAGAGTTCCCGGGTGGCGTCGCATAGCATGGTTGTGGCATGATATAATGATAAAAAGAACATGGTTGCGAAATCTCAGAATAAACAAAATTGTATAAATCAATGTAACAGGCAACGTCCACAGAGGATAGGCACTCAATGAAGAATTCTTTTCTAGAAAATTTATAGGTTTAGAAATTTGACAAATTGTTTTGCAATTTTGCTGAGATAGTTTTACAGATTCCGGAAATGAGATGACCTAATGCCACTTTCTTAGTTTCTGCAAGCACAAATAATTCCAATTTAAAATATTTACAACATTTAAGGTTTTTAAGGTATTTAAATTCCGATTTGATACTGTACTAAACTTCTGCGTTTTTAAACTTGAAAGTTTCTTTCAGCTGTTCTTTTTTTGTAAAGACCATCAACGAGAATGCAGTCTTGCCCCGATCAAGTTTGTTTCAATTTATTATGGCTGTGATTTGACGCAGCAGATAAATTTTCTTTGAAAATCAAAATTATTCATTGCTTACCTTTCTATAAGAATTGTGAATACTGATAAGGCCCCTCTCTACCTGCTGTACAGTTACGGCCAAAAAATGGGACAATTTGTTACGATTCACTTGCGCCGCCTTTCAGTTTCGCATTCTGTAGTATTTGTTTTGCTTTGTTACGCATGCTTTCGCTCTGGTGTCTGTGGCTGCACAGTTTGTATTTCCCGCGCTGCGCCACGTCCATTTGGCCTCGAGAAGATACAGCTCTCGCATTGTAACCTTAGAAAAATTTTTACTTTGCGCAACAATACGATACAGTATGGGGTAAGCGTACACTCCGAGTTAAAAGTCGAAAGTGCTCAGCTGTAGCAGACTCAAGAGTCAAGTGTAAACTTATTTGGCGTCAGTTTTTTAGGGTGAATGTACAGCAGTGACGCACCAGCGAATAGTGATTTTGGAAGCAGCTGAAGTACACGATATAATACGATTGCACCCGAGAGCTGGCTGCGTGAAATTTCTAAGGTTACGATGCGGAAGCTGTAATTGTTGAAGTACTGACATTTGTTTGGGAGAAGCGTCCTTTCCGATCTAGCTTGCGAAACGAACAACATGTGGTAACAATTCGAATTTTGGGCTGCCGTTAGTTCAATGGTGTGTATGTGAGCCTTCACTGCTGAAGTGGATTTATTCCCCGACCTTCGATGTAAGGGAAGCTTGACTCCCACGCTGTTGGCGGAAACTTCATGCTGCCACGTGTTTTGCAAATTCGCTTGGAATCCTTTTCGGGGTGAGTTCGCTTCGAACTATTCTGTCGGTCTTGTTATGCTATTATCGTGGAGTCCTTCCTTCTTTATAGCACCTCGTGCCGGAGGGCCGATTTGAGGCTTTGGCTACGGCTGTCTTTCGCTTGCACATGTGGACGTTTCATGCGCTAGGCTTTTGTGGATGCTGTTTGAGCGCAGGAGAGGATTCTATATGGAGGCTTACCTTCAGATCTGATTTGTCCCCGGTATCGAACAGTGAAGTCCCCCCTGTGCGTGCTCTGCGAAAATTGTGAATTGCTGATGTAAGCTTCGCTTGCCTTAAATCTATTTTAATGTGTGCGTTACAGCTATTGTTTTTTAGCGTATTAAGAACTGTGAATATTATTCGTAAGATTTGCCAAATCTAATCTAATTAGTCGTAGCAATTAATATTGTGGCCACATACGATTCTGTGATATTTGTATCTACTGTGATTATATTTCATGAATTATACTGTGATATTTGCATTCTGGCTTTATTTGTTACTGTGACCTATATTTGAGTTGAGCTTCTCTTTCAGATTTCTTGTGCTACCTGAGTTTACGTATTCTCGTTTGAATGCCTGGATACACTTGCCGTTATTTGATTTAAAAAATCCGAACTGTACACGTCGTCTCCGAAACTGTAGCTGGTCGGCCGGCAATTGTATCCAAGTAGTCACGTTATGTATTGATTTTGAGAGATTGGCCAACGGAGAACCTTTTTATGATAACAAGTTCTGCATTAGCATCTATTCTTGCTTTATCAACAATATTATCTTGTGGCATTTTTAAGCAAAACTGTATCGTTGACAAATTGACATTTAGAATTACGACTACCGTTTTTTCAGCAAATTTTTAAAAGCCAACAATAACAACTGCATTAAAGCAAAATTTGTTATAAGAGTTGTCCCACTTTTTGTTGGCCGTGACTGTACGTTAGAAAAGTTGAGTAGTTTAGGGTGCCTTGAAATCAAATTAACGTATTTGTCCGATCTCACTCTAAAGCACTGTAGAGTGAGAGGAGACAGCGAACAGGGTACGGGTAGATCGTTGTCCCTCTCACTCGAAGAACAGATACGTCAAATTGACATCAAGAGTAGTTTAGTTGTTATATAGTTTTTCTATTTTCTCATACATCTCTACGACAATAACTATACAACACAACACAGATATAAGAAAATAAACTTGGAAGCGGATATATTGCTATGATACATAAAGGGCAGTCTATATTGAAGATTAATTTAAATATAAAATTTGGTATATCAATATACTTAATCAAATAAGAAAAATTTATAAAAGAATTGCCTGTTTAATTGAAAGTCATTAATAGAATTTAATTTTGATGCAAACTAAGATGATATGTATAGCACTTGAGTATTCTTTAATGGTTTTAAAAGGTATAAGATAAATATATGTGCAGATTACACATGACAAATATAATTTCTATTAAAATAATAAGATGAGTAGGTAGAACTCAAATTATTTTAATTTGTAGAAGGCATAAATAATTGTAACTTAGAAGCTCTGCAGTTTTTGTTACCATTATTAGAAAATCAACAAATAAAAAAACATAAAATGTAATTTTGATACAATTTTTCGATTCAAATAAAAATATAGAAATTTACCCCAATTTTAATGTGTAAGGTAGTAAAATGCATTTAAAAAAGGGTTATTACTAAATTGACGTGTGAAATATAAATGGAAACATAAAAGAAGATTATTAGTTATAAAGATGAAGTTATTGAAGATTATTGGAAGATTATTCAACTAGATACAAGCAAGTATTTAGAAGCAGCTAGAAGAGGATAAACTTTGGATAGAGTCATTTATTTTCATTAATACAAGTGATAAGAAGGTACATTAGTAAAAAGTTATTCATTGCGGGTTATATTAATGGAATACTGAAGACGTAAGGGGCTGACTACGGAGGATAGCAGAGGCACTTCAGGATACGGGAGATTCTGTTGATTACTTACGACAGAGATTGCCAAAGTCAGAGCTATAAAAGAAGAATATTAATTAAAGATCATCTAGAATAGCAAACTTGCCGTGAACCAGTTGGAACGAGGGAACGTCTAGAAGGTGACAGGAGCTTTGCTGAGGTGGAACGGGACCTTTCCTGTTAGCAGCCAGGGTTTTGACAGATCGGTACATATTTGTTATTAAGCAGCACATCAATATAGGACTAGCTAGGGGATCCAGGCTGTGGACGTCAGGAGGAGTGTTGTTTTTGGACGTGACATTCCAGCAGCAAAAGTGAAAGTTGTTCAGGTG
The DNA here is from genome assembly GCA_940337035.1 of Agriotes lineatus. Lineage (NCBI taxonomy): Eukaryota > Metazoa > Arthropoda > Insecta > Coleoptera > Elateridae > Agriotes > Agriotes lineatus. The sequence goes on from CALNHX010001399.1 coordinate 222,554, forward strand.
GGTTTTTAAGTTTATCCTATTGAAGCTATATTAAATAAAAAACAGTTAAAAGAGTGTAATTAATATAATCAAGTACTTACCTTAGGGCATTGAGTCAATTACATGTGAGTAGAAAGAATATTTGTCATTTTTAATTTGATTATTGTTGGAGCGTTGTTTGACGTGCAGGGTGACAGTTACAGTCAGCACACAATTAAAAGTCATTATAAAAATAAAATTTCAATTAACAAACTACTAGATTATCAAACCACCCCTAATAAGAGTCTCAAGGCGCTATTGATTTTTATAAAAGTTTGCAAATAATTTTAATTGTCAAATACATTGCACTGTGTAAATACCGATATTAAATAAATAGTTAGGCATATACAATCAAGTGGAGCCTCAACAATATGTATAACATATATTACACATTACACATTGTAAACGTGTGTTGTTTAAAAATTTTGAAGCACGCTAACAAATTAAATTCCTATGTTTAATGCCAGTTCAGAGCTACCGCCTGTTGAATTTATGAATGTAAATATTAGTCATCTCAACACAGAACCGTCCTCTTATCATCATATCATCAACAGAATTAAACGGTGTTACTGTTAAAACGTTTAATGTTTTAATCGCCGCTGAAAGATTACAATATTTAGTTGCAGATAAATATTTGTTGAGAACATGAAAGCGGTAGCTACACCTACATTGCCGCCGCCCAAAGACTTAAAACAAGTTCTTTTCGTAATTATTCATAAATATAAGGTAATTACTGCAGAAGCTACCTGTCTTAGCGGTAATTTTTAATGGCTTGTGTTGATAAGGCGCGCCAAGTGAGGTTTTTACGATCCCCGAAGCGGCTCCACTTCTTTGAACTTCGCTGTATTTAGCATTTAAATCGTTTTCGTATTTGTGGCAGTCGTAATTTTTATTAAATTATTTGGGCAATTACCGCTTAAAGACACTATCAACACTACAAAGGCATCGGCGTCTCATGCTCTTTCATCTGTATATGCATTTTGAAACACAGCCGACATGAAAGCAATAAAAAATGCAAATATACCACTTTATTCTGTAAATATATTTTAGTGTCGCAAAAGTTTTTTTTTAAATCGTGTACTAAATATATGAGGTGATTAAAAATTCTTATCGTTATGTAAAAATAAAAGGAAAGCAGAGCAGTGCAAGATCTAATATACTCAGAAATCGATTTTAAAAGGAAAAATCTGTTAGTCTATATTTATAAATATTGTTATGAATGCATAGTTCCTTATTTTTGGATTTTCACTTTTTATCTCACTTTTAGCCAAGTTATTTTCTGAAATTGTTGATCTATTGGCGTAACTTTTAAAATTTCATTTACTGCAAAATTGATAGGCGATAGGGTTATTTATTATTGCGTTTTATAATTTGAGTTCATTTAAAAATACTTTTGATAGAGTTCATTTTATGGATAGTAAATAGATGCAGGTTTCCAAAATATGGGATAGAACCTAATTTTGAATCTTCTAAATTTTATTTCTGCTCAATAATCTTCGTGGTCATTACATCATCATTGTTGAATTTTAAGGATATTTTGGATTTCAGAATTTTATTTTTAATTTATTGGTTTGCAAAGTAAAGTAGATCCTCCATTTTAGTTTACTTAGTGATTGCTTTTTATTGTATTATTTGAGAATATACTTTAAATTTTGAATAATATTTTGATGAATTGTCTGACAATTATGCATAAAATTATTAATTTGCTTTATCAATACGCTTGCCCTGTTCGGACGGACTTTATGACTTAATACTTACTTAAGTAAACCAAAATTTTAAAAAAATTTTGAAATCCAAAATATCCTTAGAATTCAACAATGATGATGTAATGGCCACGAAGATTATTGAACAGAAATAAAATCTACAAGATTTTATTCAATCTTAGCTTATATCCCATATTTTGGAAACCTTCATCTACTATCAACAAAATGAACTCTATAAAAAGTATTTCTAAATGAATGATGTCAACTCAAATCATAAAACGCAATAATATCCTTTATCTAATAGACGTGTCTGTCTGGGACGCTGTTTTGTCCGGGACGCTGTTTTGTCCGGGACGCTGTTTCAGCAGCCAAACCGTAAGAGATAGAGAAAAAAGTTTTTAAAGTTATATGTTTGGAATGGTCATGTCAGGTCAGGAACCGAATTTCAGTCACGTGCCACTTCCGGTTTTCGAGAAATCACAAAAAGACCGTTTTTCAAATAGAACGCGTATTAAATAAAAACTGGTTCGGCCGCCAAACGTAGCTGCGACCCTCTGCGCCTTAAATCCTCGATCGGTTAGGCAACCACTTTGACACCTTCCAGGTCTGGGTGGTTGCCTAACCGATCGAGGTTTGAAGGCGCGTTAAATGAGACATTTGTCTCACTGGACTGCTAGTCCTTTATCTAATAGACGTGTCTGTCTGGGACGCTGTTTTGTCCGGGGCGCTGTTTTGTCCGGGACGCTGTTTCAGCAGCCAAACCGTAAGAGATAGAGAAAAAAGTTATTAAAGTTATATGTTTGGAATGGTCATGTCAGGTCAGGAACCGAATTTCAGTCACGTGACACTTCCGGTTTTCGAGAAATCACAAAAAGACCGTTTTTCAAATAGAACGCGTATTAAATAAAAACTGGTTCGGCCGCCAAACGTAGCTGCGACCCTCTGCGCCTTAAATCCTCGATCGGTTAGGCAACCACTTTGACACCTTCCAGGTCTGGGTGGTTGCCTAACCGATCGAGGTTTGAAGGCGCGTTAAATGAGACATTTGTCTCACTGGACTGCTAGTATAACCCTATTGCCTATCAATTTTGCAGCAAATGAAATTTTAAAAGTTACGCCAATAGATCAACAATTTCAGAAAATAATACAAACACATATCATAACTTGATTAAAAGTGAAATAAAAAGTGGAATTCCAAAAATAATAGCCTATGCATTCATAAAAATACTTATAAATATTGACTAACAGATTTTAAAGTGTAAAAAATTGTTTTTAAAATGTTTTAATTACTGAAGAAGACACCAGGTGTCGAAATATATTAATTTTAACATCTTGTTATTGTTAATTTTAACATATAACAACAAAAGTAGCTGCTGTATTTCCTTTTAAAATCGATTTCTGAAAAAACAATCCTGCTACTGTGTACCTACTAAATCTAATATACTGTTTTCTAGATTTTTGCTTGCCTCGTCTATAAGAGGAAGGAAGTATTTATTGTAATTCATATTCTTTTTTGGGTATTTCGCCACTCTGCAAATTAAAATGATTAAATAACGTATTAAATAACGAACGTTTCGAGGGACAATCTGCCCTCGTTATCAACGAATAACAATTAAAAAGGAACAAGAAAACTTAGCTTTTTCACGGAGATTGAAAACCACCAACCTCCAATGAATTACTTGACATTGACGTTTTAATTTGCAGAGTGGCGAAATACCCAAAAAAGAATATGAATTATAGATTCACGCCACAAAGAAGTTTCAGAGATTATCTTATTTATTGTAATCTCGAAAAATCACCTTCTGATATTTTGTTCAGATTTTTATTTTTCGGGGTTCTTAGATGACGAAAAACAGGTATTCTCAATTCCGCCTGTCTTTCTGTTGGCGGTATAACTCAAAAACTATTCGTTGAAGGAAGACGATATTTTGCATATATGTCTACCTGGCATGAACCAGAGAGAATTTCGGACAAATATATACAGGGTCAGCACGTTAAAATAATAAAATTTTGTTTATTTTGCGTTAACTGAGAAATAGATAAAGGTAATAATTTCCACATAGGTACAGGGTAATGTTAGAAAAACGAAAATGGGCAAAAATAAGCTGTTGAATGTAATGCAGATGCTACGCGACTATATCAAGCATTGCTCCATCACAAGAAGGTATCGATGGGTGCGCGACCCGCTACTTGCTACATTCCCGTTTAAATGGGTTCCGTAGGCGCGTTCGAATTCCGTCTGTAATCCTTTTTATTTACAAATTAATATAATTTGCTTACTAAGTGTTTTCTGTTATTGTTTGAGTAGTATTAGAAATCTTACGATATTTTTACCCCAGTTGCCCTTAATCTTTCAAAATATTTAGTGTCACAACTTCCACTTGCGAGGGAAGTTCTGAGGAAAGCTCTTGACAGATTTTTACTTCCTTTTACAATAAAGGAAGTATTGGATTCACCCCAAAAATTCGAAATTGAGTTTTCAACCGATCTTCACGTTTTAGAGTACCCTGAACCCAAAAAATCATATTTTTTGTCATTGGTCTGTCTGTGTGTGTGTGTGTGTGTGTGTGTGTGTGTGTGTGTGTGTGTGTGTGTGTGTGTGTGTGTGTGTGTGTGTGTGTGTGTGTGTGTGTGTGTGTGTGTGTGTGTGTGTGTGTGTGTGTGTGTGTGTGTGTGTGTGTGTGTGTGTGTGTGTGTGTGTGTGTGTGTGCGCGCGCGTTGAAACTTCATATAAAAGTTTTGTGTACTATGTAGATGCGACAGCAAGCTTTTGAAGAAAATCGCATAACCGGAAGTAGGTGTTTATTCTTGTGATTTTTCAGTTTTTTTCGATTTTTTTCAAAAACGGCTCTAACGATATTTTTCAAACTTCACATTTTTATTACATTTTGAATGTGTATTGATGTGAGATAGGTGATTTTCCAGTTGAATACTTCTGAAATGGGTTTCTTTTGGTTTTTTCTATTTTTTTTTATTAACTCCTATTTTAAATAGAACACCTAGTATATTATTACATTTTTGAATTCAGCTTAAAATTCTAGAGAAAATTTGTCTCTTCAACTAACGCTCTATTTTGTACCATTTTTGCAGAATTGGTAATTTTTGAAATTTTTTGACAAATGCTTGAAAAATTAAAATCAAATTTTTGGCTAATTATAAGTTCACTGTAAAAAGAAGTTGTGTGCGTGTATCACACCAGATTTTTTATTTCAGATGGCTTAATAAACCTAGAGACTCCTGCCAAGACAAAAGTTGTGTAATTTCAAAATTTTAAATATTCGACTCTATCGTTTCTGCGCTGCTTAGCATTTGTTACTTGTAAAATGGCAAACTATACGAAAAGGCATTACAGACAATATATCAATATGACGAAAGTGTAAAGGAATTTCCACGACAATGTACGCGTTAAAATAAATTTGATCCATTTTCGGCAATTTTACTGCAAGGGAAAAGTCGAATTTACCCTGAAACATGGTATTTTTTAGAACATAACAAAAATACATGTTTATTTCGAAGTATACATACGAAGGCGTTTCTGTTAATTGTTAATTATAGGAAGAACACGAACTTTTTAAAGAAGATAACTTTACCATGCTTTTAAGCTTCAGACATTCTTGTCACAAAACATTTATTTAGCAATCGAATCGTGAATCGATGGAACAATTTGCCTTCCAGTGTTGTGCATGCAAACAACACAAATAACTTGAAGTTTTTGTACGACAATAATAACTAACTTTTATTGATTTTATAATTATCTTTGTTTCTTTTTATATACTCCGTTCACATCTTTTTGGCATGAAGGTTGGCCCAGTGTAACTGTGTAAAATTACTTTGTTGTGTTTAAGCGAGATTTACATTTGAGGTTATGGTTACCAAATGCTTTTAGGTTAGAAAACATGACCAAACACCTTCAAATGCAAAGTTGTCATATTTAATTTAATGTAATTGAAGACATTTTTAATTAAGTTAGTGGAAACTCTTGCAATACTTCAGATTTTAAACATTTCTCCATATGTACTATCAAAGTAAGCAGTCCATTTGGCAACAATATTATGTTCTGTCAAGTGTCAGTAAATTTGTTGGAGGTTATGCAGGTTATACAACAAAATAAAAATTACGGTTCTGATCATGGGCAACTTAACAACAAAAATCCAAGGCCAACCTTCATGCCAAAAAGATGTAAACGGAATATATATAATTTGGTTAATTTTATTAATTGAATGTTGATTTTGTAGTTAACTTTTTAATATATAAATCTGTGGATTTAGTTGTTTATTTTGTACTTCACCCATTAGTTTTAATTTTGTTTTAAACTTTATAGTCTGCACATTATATGCATATATAAGAGAGAAGTTGTATCGGCACTGCCGCCTACTTGCAATACATAATAATAATAATTTTTCACCCTATTCCCACTTAACCATATGCATTTATTTATTCTTTAAAATCACTCAAAGCGAGTAGAGAATTTCGTCTTTGCAAGGTTGTCAAACATCCTCAGCAACCGCTTGCGTTAGTAAATCTCTTGCCACATATGCTTTTTTTAAGCTTTGAAAATCGCTGGGGCAAGATCTGTGCTGTATGGAAAGTGTGTAACTAGCTGGACTTCAAATTCGTCTACGAAATTTAAAGTTTTTGTAGCCGTATGCGGAGTTGCATTATCGCGGTGTAACAAAATGCCACGCAACCAAATTTTTGTTGATTGTTACACAAAAACTCGAGGAAGGCAAGTGTCTGTACAT